>VZRR01001900.1:79048-278054 GCA_013398015.1 Oreocharis arfaki
AAAAAAAAAAAAAAAGTGGTATGCATACAGACTAAGAATGAGTAAAAAAAATCACAATGTAGCCAAGTAGGCAAATTTTACTCTGGGTTGCATTCACATAGGAACTGACAAAGATGTGGGAGGCAATTATTCCTTCTACTTGATCCCACTAGGATGAAAAACATTTTTCTCCCTTCTGTTCCTATAAAATGTTATTGTAAAGAAGATGATGATAGTAAGTCTTCAGGGGCAACGGGATAAGAACAAACATAAAATAGCTTAAATGATACCAAAATTATCTCACTGGCTGTAAGAGAAGACTTCTTTTTGGCTGTTAAAGCACTGAAATTCTTCTCCTATGGAAGTTGTGAAGTATCCTTCACAAGAGGTTTTTAGGATGGGTTAGACAAAAAGCTCTCAGAATGATCTTAGTATAGCCCATTGACCAGCTTCAGTCCAAAGGACTAGATCACATGGTCTTCCAAGGTTCTGTATTTCTGCTCCTCTATGATTCTGATTGAGTTTACCACCAGCTGGATCTCTTCTTGTTGTGCTTCCCATTGCATAAATTTCTTTCTTGCTGTACAAATGTCACTGTATACTATGAGTGTACAGAGATTCAGTGAACTTCCTGTTGAGTAATCTTCTCACTGCTGCATTTCTGGGGACAAATTTTCAGTGTCCCTCTGTAATTGCATGGAACCACTCTGAACAGAGTTAAAGCCAAAATAAGCAGGAACTTAGAGCCCTCATGTCCAGTGCAAGCGCTGACTCTTCCCCTTCTTCTGGCTGTGCTCCTACTGACAAAACCAGCAGCTTTCTGCTGTCAGATATCCCATCTCTTCCTTTGGCAGCAGGATCAAAAAAACCTGTACTATTTTCAGAATTTCTCTTGTAATAAAATCATGACAAGGTATGAAAGTGCTAGTTAAACTCCTCAGGTCATGTGGGGAAAGATTCTTGGAAGAGTCAGTGTTTCTTTAGATGTTACTGGGCTACAGTGGCTCCTCCTGGTCCAGTTTGCCACAGTCTGAGGGGTGCCTGCAGGGCCTCCTGCCACGCTGCGTCACACAGCAAGGGAGGGACAGCCCCACACATCTGCCCTGTCTCGTAACACGTGCCTTACACTGAAGGTGCAGGCATTGACAGCTCAGAGCAATCTGTGGTAGTTCCATGCAGAGGTGACACCAGGGATATTCTCCCTTGCCATCTGCACAAAATTCCTGGCATGCCTCTGCAATGCTGAGCATAAGAAAGCTTAAGGACTTTGGACCCTCAGTCTGAAAAGCACAGAAGAGATTAACTGGGACTTTGGCTTGAGCAGTCTTTGCTACTTAAGTATTCGAAATGCGACATTTTGCTTTGCCTTATTTTACAGTTGTCCAAGTCTGCAGTCACTTACGTGCTCATTAGCAAAATCTCTAAAGTTTCACTTTTAAGTATGTTGGAAATACCTCAGTTTTAACAATATCCCATTCTAAGGAGCCAGATGATGCATAGCTCACTCAGGATTTGCAGATAAGGTTCTTTCTATCTCTCTTGCTCCACTGAGAAGCAGTTTAGACCACATCTATTAGAAAAGGCCCTGCACAAGATATAGAGGCTGTTGGTAGTTACAGTACCTCAGATCTATGACCTGATGAGCTTTAATGGTTTAAGCATTCACAGAAAGGAGAACAAGGCCCACAGTACATTTCCTAAGAGAGAATCTGATAGTAGGCTGGAGTGGAATTCCCTTAACTTCCACTTTCCAGGCAATAATTAAATATTTATTAGGTCAGAGTAAGGAAAGAAGAGTAATATAAGAACACCAAGGGGCTAAGCCTTAGGCTTCTTGTGAAACAGAGTACTTCTTTTTCAAATATTTCAATTTTGAATTGGAAGAGAGTGCAGAAAGTGAGAATCTTCTCTTCTCCCTGATGAGAATCATAAGAAAACAGTGAGCTATAGTGACATGTTCACTCATGTCTTTTTTTCTAGGGCACAGTGAATATTTAATGCATCTACGAGGATGGATACAGCTTCCACAACAGCGACTGAAAATAATCTTTTCCACCTGAGTACCACTGGCACTTTTAATCTACTCTAGTTGTAGTTTTTCTCATAAATGCTCAGCTAAGCCCACCTTTGGAATAGAGCCACTGTTCAGGCCATACTTGGTGAGAAGGACTGGCAAAAGGGAATCTCAACTAGGTGAAGTCTGGTGGTTTGAAACCAATATGGGATTAGGCGAGAGAGGCCTCTAATACATAGGCTAGAGACGTGATCTAAATCTCACAGGCTTCTGTTGGCTAACATGTGCCACCTTCCCAGCTTGTTAGATTTGGGGATATCACGTATCTAGAGCCTACATTTTTCCATGTATTGCATGTGAAGCAATGCATGGAGTTAGCTATATAACTCAGGGCTGAGGTATCCTAACAATTGGGTCTTTTAATAGCGAGTTAAAACTTCCTTGTAAAACTAGATCTGGATTTTGCATTTTCAGTCTGCACTCCAAATGGCTGTATTTCAGGAAGGAAAGACAGAATAATCATTGCTATTTTATACTGTTGCTAAGAAGTCAGGTTTTCTGGACGTTTTCCAGAGGTGTTAGCTCAGTGGGTCAGTTGCCAAGAAAACTCTGCTTCTTGCACATACACGTTTTACTCTTGTGATTCATCATGTCACTGTTTCAATGGATGTAGCTGTCACAAGATATTATGGCCAGACTTGCACTGCCCTTCGGGTACCACGAATCCAGGAGCCTGCAATCTTCAGTGGGAGCTGGTACTTAGAACCTAGGGAAATAAAGCTTAGGCACTAATGAAGCTCCAGGCAAGCTCTCTCAGTGGATGTTGTAGGCAACTGAATGGTTAACCATCCAAGGTGGTGACTTCAGGGTTATATATAGAAGACTTTTCTCAGCAGTCACAAAATGGTGTGGCCACAAATGGACCGCAAATACACATTGGAGTTGACTGTCTGTAGTCATGCACATGAAAGGAACTCTTTTCTCACCATGAGTCTTTGAGTATTTAGACACAGAAGCTAGAAAATTTCGCTGTTTATTCAGCATTTCAAGAGAAGAGAAAAACAGGCCCTTGTAAAAACTAAAAAAAAATGAAAGAAAAGAATATATATTTTTTAAAAAGACTCTTTAGAAAATGAGCTTGAACAAAACATTTCAGCTTTTCACAAGTGTGAGTGATTCAGTTCCATATGAAAATGTTGTATCAAAGAGAAGAATATTATCCTTAACTGCTCCTCCACCATGCCATTTCTGACTCCTCTCCCGAGTTTGAGAAACAGTCGGCATCCGCAGGGTGAATCATCCGTGCTGCACACAGCCCTGCTTGGCAAACTGCAAGCATTCATCTCCTGGGACTCTGCTCCAGTTCGCACGTTTATCCCCACTGGAGGCCCTAGCTAAAATAAGGAACACCACATCTGCAACGTGCATTTATTCTGCTTCCTGACAAAATAAGTGTAGATGGACATAGAATAATCTTTGTGAGGTGGAAGGCAGGATGTTCGGGGAATGGGGATATCTGAAGAATCTTTAAAACTTTCTGAAGGCTGGTAAAGAGCATGAGGAAAAAGCGTGGTCAGCAGAGGAGTTTACTTGGAAACTTGTTGGACTCTTCGCAGGAAACACAAAAGGGTTTACATATTTGGAGTCAAAGGTTATATTAAAGGTGAACCCACTCTACCAGTGTTTATTCCTCACTTCTAATTTGGGTAGTTTACTCAGTTCTCATGTAAGTCAAATAAGAAAGTTTATCCACACTTAATCTTTTATTATTCAGTTGTTTGCAGAGTCACTAACTTTTCATTGTTTCTTTCTTGAGGATACAGAATTTATCCCAGGACTAGAACTGACATTCTAGGAGTCTTATAGTATAAAATATGCCAGCTACTAAGTGAGGTAACTGTAGTGGAAAAAAATATGTTTTCTTAGAAGCTGTGGAGCAGTGTGTGGCTAAATCTGGCAAAGAACTGAATGCTTGCATTTTCCATTGATGTCAGCTCTCAGGACATCATCTTATAAATGGGAAGCTGTCTGAAGAAGTATTGCAGTCTGACAGTGAGTGGGTAGATCTAAAATAGATTAAGAAATTAGTGACATAAGGAAACACATAGCCTGAAAGGATGATGTTTTTAATGCATCTCAATACTTTGCTGTGTATTCAGAGCTACTCTAGTAAGTGTATTGGGTGTTTTTGTAACATTTATAACGAAAAAGCTCTGCTTCATTAATCCTACAACCCAGAATTATTTTAATTGAGTGGTTAGGTTTTGAGGGGCTTTTTCCATTTAAAAGTCCTAACAAATGGATAATCAATGCAGGCCTGTTGGGGTGGGTGAGCTGGCAATGGTAGAAGCCGAGATGCCAGAAACCCGTGGTGCAGGAGACCCCCTGCGCTGGTGGGTCAACTCAGAAATGTAAATAGCTCCCCCAACTCAGGTTACAGGGAAAGACTTCTTCTCCCATCAGGCAGTACCTGTCTGGTACCTGGTCCCCCACTCCGCCCCTTCCCTCTCCCCATTGGTTGTTGTATCCCTCTGCCTTCCCCCTGCCCCTTGCCCCCAGGTAATTGGTTGCTGGTGCTGTGCCAGCCCCCTTTCTGTTACCCCTTATAAGCTTGTACATGAGGCCTGCTCGGCCTCTTCGCCTCTGACCNCAGGCCCATCTCTAATCACTCTTCTGTGACTATCTGAGATTATTGGCCTTCCCATACTTAAAGGGTATGTGGTGATAGGAAAAGGGGGGATGACTTCAAAATGAAAGAGAGTAGGTTTAGATTAGATATTAGGAAGAAATTCTTTACTGTGGAGTGGTGAGGAACTGGAACAGGTTGCCCAGAGAATGTGTGGGACCCCTCTCCCTGGAAGTGTTCAGCACCAAGTTGGATGGGGTCCTGAGCAATCTGATCTAGTGGAAGGATCTGTGACAAGAGGGCTGGAACGGAATGATTTTGAGGTCTCTTCCAACCCAAACTATTCTATGATTCTATGATTCTGTGATCTAGAGAGATGGAAATACATTAATTCTGTTGCTTCCAAGGGTGTCTCACTGAATCACTCTGTTCCCTTCTCAACATGTTGCTTTCTATATCCCCTATAACTGAAGACACTGCACTTTGAACTGCCAACTCTATATAAAATCACATGATATTTTTGCTGTTACGTGCAATCAGTTCAGTCACTAAGTGAAAGTCACCTTGAAATGCTCTGAATGTCCTTGATTCCCTCAAATGTGCATTTGGTTCCCTAGTTCAGTGGTTATTACTTGTAATAACATCAAGGGAAATACGCAAGAAGATGAAAAGTGTTAATGATGGCTCACAAAAGGAGGTTTCCAGTAGCAGTTTGATCAAAAGGATCCAAGTCAGATCCCATTTAAGATCAAGAATAAATTGTAGAGCTCTTTTTAGCTATTCCAGCTTGTGATTCACTGTGTAAAGCAGTGTTGCTTCTAAGATATCTTTCTGTTTCACCCAGCAATAGAACTACCTCAGGAAGTAAAGAGCAGCAGGATGCAGGGAATTAACAGCTATGAAAAATCTCACAATTTATAAAACTTTAAATAATAATAAACGGAAGCACTTAAAAGACAAAGGTTTCACTTCTGTCAATTTTATTTTTTTAAACAGGCTTCTGTTTTTCCTTAATTTCTTATCCAAATGAAATTCACTGCAGAAAATAAAGCCATTTTTTCAGTTTGTTGTAGGCAGACAAAAATGTGCTTACTTATTCACTGCTTTGCCTTAGTGCTCCTTTTCTTTCATTCTGTAGAGAGCTCAGACACTTCATTCCCCAAAGGAAGGATTCTGGATCAGCCAGGACGAGATGTTCTCATGGAAATAGTCAAATATGCAATTATTATCTGATATGTCCTCACATGTTCTTAGAGCTCACTAATCATACGATACTCTGTTCTCCTGTGGAAAAGTCAGCCCAAAATCTTCCCTTTCCCTGTGTCATGGGAGATTCTAAGGAGTGGTCTGGATTGAATGTTAGCTGGGTTGGTTAGAGCAGGGTAATAACAACACAGCTGTGGGTTTGACCCCCATGTGGGCCATTCACTTAATGGCTGGACTCGAGGATCCTTGTGGATCCCTTCAACTCAGAATATTCTGTGAAATATGTGGGGGTGAGGTGGATGGCTCTACCTGAGAAGAGGGGTATATTGCTGCTGTTTCTGTAAGCTACATGACACAGCAGAGACTTCGAGTTTTTTCATCAGTGCTGGTCACTTTTTAAACATCACCTCCTAAGGGCACGGGAGCAAGCAACTCCCAAATGTCAGAAGGGAAGCAAGAGAGGCAGAACAGGAATCTTCTCTTGAAAATAAGGCAAAAAAGAAAGGCGTCTGCCCAGCGGACATGGGAGGAATACAGAGATGTTGCTTGCCACTGTAGGGAGAAAATTCACGTGGCCAGAGCTCAACCAGAAATTTTGGTGGGTTTGCACCATTAGTTCCTGCCAGCTGCATGATAACAGGACTCTTTATAAACCCTCTTATTAACTGCTTCATGAAGTTAGTGGTAGTATTCCAGTATATATTTCTCTAATTTCACACCGCCTGTCTTCTAAGAATTTTTTTTCCTGAGGGGAAAAAGCCCCACAAGAACCCACAGAAAAGTGCTGGAAAAGTAGTTTCTAATCCTGCTTCTTAGGTTCACTTCTAAGTTCTACTGAATAAAGACAGATATGATCAGAGTATCTTTTTGTTTGTTTGTAAAATGTCCATGGAGATATGCACAGTGAATGTAACACGACAGCAAGGCCAGAATTTTGCTGAAAGAATTGACTTGGAGTTCTAAGTGGCTATAAGGGAAAAAATCTGATTAAAAGTAATTGCAAAAGTCTCTTTTACAATGCAAATATTTTTCAGTTTCAACTGCAGGAGAAATATATCCCCAGCAACACTTGTCAAAAAGTTGTTACCATGAAACTGCAGGCCTAGAAGCAAATAAAGATCTCAGTGGCTTGGTTTACAGAGCCGTGCAAGGCAAAAGAATGTACTGGGCACACTTTTACTCTCTGCATTGCCTGTGCCTCTACAAGATGACAGCCCAACGTGAAAGAGGCTTCTTAGAAGTCATGTTCAAAAGGAGCAAGAATGTTGTTGACCCTCAACTGCAATCATCTCCATTAGCCCATGGCCAAGCTGGAGTGGCTATTATACACTGGCAGCAGCTGGCCTGGGAAAAAAACTCCCCTCAGATGGCTCATTAATACTGGGATTTGGTAAACTCTTGTCTGTAAGCATGCCCATAATCTACATGATGCTCCCAGAGGTGAGTACAGTGGGTTCAGGAGTAACAGATTTGGAAGGGGCTGTGCAATTAAGTGATAAAGAAGGGGTCTGGTACTGGGGCAGTGGCTCAACAGGGAAGAGCGAAGGCTGGTCTGCACTGAGAGGTTGGAGAGTGAATGTCCTCCAGTGTGGATATTCTTAGTCTACACCTGATGCTCTTCCTGCTGGAAAGTCCACCAATTTCCGATGGGTTAGGGATGACCTACAGATTGGTTTACTACTCTGCTTTGAAGGTGAACTTTCTGACCATTAAAAACATGTTTTTAGTAGAGTGTAAGAACAGATAGAGGGGGGAAGTCCATCTGTGTTAGACAGTATGCCTTGAGGTCGTTCACACGGTGGGAGAGCACTTAAAGGAGACAGCCCACTTGAGAATTCACCTTCTCCATTAATTCTCAGTGACCCATTTCTGTATTAGAGGCGTTCCTCAATGAAACTGATAATCAAAGTGGATTTTTGGGAAAAAAATAGTTTATTTGGTCTTTTTCTGAAACATAAACCCATTTTTGTTTAGGAAGTCCCTACTAATTGCTTATTCTAAACACATGTGCCTCTCTCGGGGATAGTGGTCCCCTTCCCCATATCAGACTGTGAACTTTCTTTAACCCAGGCCTTCCCATTCACTAAAATGTCTCTTTGACCTGAGCTGTAAAGCAGTTGACCTTCTCACCTCCACCTCCCTCATTTATATGCACTTCTTCCAGGATATCTACATGACACAGGCCATCTTTATGGGCGAATATAAAGAGCAGTCAGACTTAACTACCTAACAACAATGCCTATGTTTTAAAAGCCCACAACATCTGAAAAGTATCATTACATCTTGTGTAATATATGACATTGCAGAGCACCTCTGACTCTCTAAACGATGAGGCTTACAGGGAACTGGGACAGCCATTCTCATCCCTGTCTATGTGAAAGCTTTGGAATGAAGATGTGCAGAATTGTGACAAATATTCCTTCTAAAGAAGCTAACTTTAAAAACAGAAACTAGGCAAAGCATCGTCTGTATTGTATTCTGTAAGCTTTGTCCCTTGGTACAATAAAGAAGCCCAAGAGATTATAATTACATTTAGTTTCCTTACAGTGTCTCCAGATGGAGAGCTGTGGACACAGTGCAAACCTGTCCTCTGAGCAGGAGGCAAATCTTGCAGTTTTATGTCATGTCAAGCTTAATGGAACCTCTAATACTTCCTGCTGCTTTTGGAAAGACTTTTGGAAAGGGCTTTATTCCTTCAAGGTCATATAACCCATGGATAAACACTACTTCTAAAATAAAATCTCAAAATGTCTGTTTTGTGAGTGATATACACTTGCTTCGCACAGACATAAACAGCAGCAAATATACAATAGAAGACACTACTTAAATATCTTTTATTTTGAGAAATATCAAATTTGTTGCTACCATAAAACAGTTATGTTTTATAAAACAGCCGCCATAAAACACGGATATTTCCTATGTCTTGCATAGAAAAAACTATGGCATGAAAGAGGCCAGCAAATAGCATTAGTTCTCCTTTTGGCATCTGATATTTGGTGCCACCACATGTTAATCCTGCATGCTGAGATTTGTTTCCTTCATCTGATATCATTTTCCCCCACAGCTGGTTTTGTAGAAGATGAGAGATCTTAGTGTAGTGGCTGCTTGCATTTCTCTCACCAGGCTCTACTTGCTGCAATGGAATCATTACACATCTCATTAAATAGTCAAGGTCAAACCAGCAGCTAAGATCTCCTGTATGTGGTTCTCTGTGGGTGGCTAAATAAATGAAGATTTCAATAAATATTTGATGTCTTCTGAGAGATGAGAAGTAGCTTTCTTTGTTCTTACAGAAGGTCCTTGGCTAATACCAATTTTTAAGGGAACAGATAGCCTGTAATGTTGAAAGGCAATTGTCTTGGATCCTGAAGCTACAGTATTGGCAGACCTTCATGTAAGGATAATGTCTTTGCTCATATGATTCATAGTGCCTGATGCATGAATTCAGCTGGCATGGCGGAGCATCAGTTCCTGTTAGAGCTTGGGTCTAAGTATCTTAGATATCCTGTTAGAACTTGTATCTGAGTAATACCTGCGAAGAGCGGCAGACCTCTCTCCAGCTAAAATCCTGCAAAGACATTTTCATGGTTATGACATTCCCTTTCTGTCCTCTACGGTCCCAAGAGGACCAATCAGTTATTTGTGAAATCCCTTGAGGGATTTCAGATAGCAGATACATGGCAAACTACTCTCTTTGCACCCAGTTAGGCATTTTTCTCTGAGTAGAAGCCACTGTGGCCATGCCTGAGGAATGATTCTGCCTGGAATCTTGTCATATGTTAAGGTTTCTTGTTGTTATATTTCCCAGAAGGATTAATTGTTGGGTGACAGAAACCCAGAGCTATTTGGGACTATCTGGATGTAGGCGTTGAATAAATCATGAGTCAAGGAAGTGAATTGTCAGCAATACAGTGACCCGGAATTTTTAGGGGAATGTTCCTACATTCTTCCCCAAAATGCTTTGTCCAGTCTGTCCAGTCTCACAGATCAGATCCCAGAGACCAGTGGGTTTTGACAACGTCAAAACATGGCCGTGGTCCAGGATCTGGATCAGAGATTAGTTTAGCTTAGTGACAGCCACGAACCAGGTAACCAGGGAAAAGGCCTTGCCATCAAATGTATCACGGCAGTGAGCTGACCTGATTACATCAATGAAAAACTGCGTGATCGGATGTGCAACAAAGCTGCCAGACATCTGCTTCTGTTCTGCTTGATAGCCAGTGGCAAGCTGTGTGGCATACTGTGTGTGTCAGAGGCTCAGGTAGAATAAGTCTCCGGCAAGTAAATAACTTCCCTTCCACCCTTCACAACCCCCAAAGATAATGGCTGTAGAGGGTCTGTTCACTGGCAGATTAGCTCAGGATAGGTGTCTTTAGGATGTACATATTCTGCATTTCAAAACAGAACAAAAGAAGTTAATTTGATTGTGAGGCTGAACTTTGTAGAGACTGCCAGAACGACGTGATAGCCTTCCCCGAGGTCAATAAAAAGAATAATTAAAACTCAGGACTAGGACCCCAAAAGTATAACTCATGATGTAATACCACGCAGCAAAATTTCAAAATATCTGAGGCACATTTATATGAATGCCCATTACATCAGGATTTTTAAAAACAAATGTGATGAGCAACACTAGAAAAACTTGTACTTATTGAATGGCCTTTCTCTTTGTTTGAGCTGAAATCTGAAGGGCTGTTCATTTCTTTCCCTGATTATTCCATTTCTAGAAGTAGACTAGTAGAATTTTGTGCTGATTTACATAAGATTTACAATTATACGGTGAGGAACTCTCGACAGGATGGGCATGTATATCTTCTTTTATGTGCTAAGTCAAAAAAGAAGAGTTGCATTGACAGTATCACGAAACGTAGGTATGCAGTAATTGTCAGTTTTAGTAAAAGAATATAATACTATGAGTGTTATTCTCTTGAAAATTGCAATAGCAGTTCTGTTTCATTCTGAAGCTGAATACAATCCCTGTCATTAAAACATTGCAGTTCTCTCTCCCTCCTGTGACTAGCTGAAGTTTTTTACTCCAACTAACCATGGAGTCAGTGTCTCAGTCCCCACTCTGGCATATCCCATATAAGCTTCTGAAAATATTGCATGTCTGTACCTCCATCTGGCAAAACCAAAATGAAATGTAAGCACAATCAAACAAATAGGTACCTCCAGAATGTTATGGGTAAATGTATCCCAGTAAATTCACAGTAATCCACTGAGTGCTTATTTTGTTTCTAACCAAACCAAAATGGCTCCAAGTGTTTTATATTCATTCATTTTGCTCAAAATCAGACAATCTTCTTTGTTTGAAGCATCCAGATAACATATTCTTTTCTTGTTCTTAAAACAAGTGAAAGCATTATGATCATTACAGAGCTGATTGCCTGGACTGATAAAATGTCCCACATATTTAGCCCCTATGTAATGGCTTCTGTTTTGGAATTTTACTTGCAAAAATATTGACAGAGAAAAAGAAACTTATAAATTAAGTTTCATTTACTACTACACTTTGCTGCTGTGAGTAAAGCTGCTGTACCTTGAGATAGTTTGTCAGGGCTCATCCTCATGGCTGTGGTTTCTGGAGTAACAAATTCTAACAATCATTCTCACTACTGCTATATATGGAAGATAAATAGAGAATAATACAGGCAATTCAGACCGGTTGACTTTGTGTTACTTGGTTGGGGGTTGGTTTTGGTTTGTTGGGTTTTTTTCCTATGGCAAAATGAAGCGAATCCTTGGTGATATACCTGAGATTTTTTATGATTTCTGCAGTGATACATTCCTGAAAATTGCCACTAGACTTCATATCTCAGAGACTGAGTGAATTGAAGTTGTTTCACCGCCTCCCTGGTGTGTAGGTTGGAAGAAAACCTGTCTGCAAAAAGGAGGCTGAATCACAAGTAGTACCAGGCAGCCTGCAACAGACCTTTAAAAACGAGACGTCTTGTACCATTTGCCAAACAGTGGGGAAAGTGTGAAGATGACTGAGATGATTCAAAGCCTTTTTAAAAGCCCTCACATGCCTCATCATGTTCAATTTTTCAGAGAGTAATTTACTCCCACCACAACATTTTGCTACATTCAAATGAAAACCTGGAAACTGGTGTTGAGTTAGTGTAGTACTAGTGGAAGGCACTAGACCTCATCCTAGAGAGCTTTGCTCTCTCAATGGGATTCTGGGGGGAAAGAGTAACATAAGAAATTGATTTTACATTCATTGCAAGAAAGCAGGAGCTAAACTGCTCTCCATGTTCATGTGGGATGAGGACATGAGCCTACTTACTCTAATTAATTCCTGATTAGAATCTCAGGCCCCATCCTGCCTCAGGAATTACCACCATAAACCTGAATTAATGTTGAATGCTATTATAGATATTGGTCTACAGTGATAAAAAAGAGACTGAAAGACAGCAAGATGAGAAAAAAAGGTTTTTTACTGTCTGTTTGGGCATCAAACAATGTTTTTTCTCACCTTACTTTTTTAATATTTTTGTTGGATTTAAGCTAGCAAATTTTAGCACAGGCTACAAGACTCCACTGCTCTTGCCCAAACTCCAGGGCAGCAGTTACTCCAGCTCATGCATTTTCTAAAAGATAAGATCAAGAACCACAGAAAAAAAGAAGTTACTTTTAATGCTGAATTACCTATTTTGTTATCAGCTCAACAAATTGGGCTGCTGTCTGGTTTCAGAAGAGATTTCCTACTTGAGTCAATGGCTACCTCTTAAAAATTGATAGCATATTAACTTCATTTGTATTTTTATTTTTGATTTCTGGGATAAATACCTTCAAGTAGTGGGAAACTGTTGAAAGTTAGTGTCCTGATAGTGTTCTATCTCTATGGCCAAAAAGAATAATCTCAGTATAGAAAATTTCCTGTCAGTTACCTTGAGAAGGTAATGATGTTACTGACATCTCTTTTGCCCTGGTTTGCTCCTCTGTGCATGGTTTGCTGTATTCAAGAGCTTTCATGGTATAACTGACATATTTAGACATTTCTATGTGTCTCTCTCTAATGTATGTTGCTTTTTTATTGCTTTTTGTGTGGTGATGATGAAACCATGGCCTAGCCCATAATAAATCCTGTTGAGGAACATTAAACTGAAAAGAAAAAAGACGTGAGATGCATATCATCCCTTTAAAGTTTATAAATGCCAAGCTTTCTTCAACAGGTGTTTAAAGATGAATACTTAAAATATTTTTGGCATAAGAAACTGATTGACACTGTAATAGAGCCCCAATTAGAATAAGCCATTCAGTTTGAATAGATTAAAATATGAATGACTAGGTTTTCACTGGGTGCTGCAAATCTGTTGAAAAAAGCCTGAGTTTTATCCAAATAGAGCGATAAAGAACATGACTTGTGACATTTCATTTCTGTGAAATGAAACAAACAGCACATAAACAGTGACAGAAGACTTGCTAGTGCACAGTGGCAGCTGCTGGTGTCCACAATGTGCAGCACTTACCAGAGGCCATGGTTGCTTCAGTTCCAGGGTCTCTCTTTACTTGCTGTAAGTAACCACAAAGTCAACCATCATCTTCTTACACAGCACTTGATTATGTGCCATACAACAGGAAGTGATTCTTGGGCTTACACAGTCTGGGTGATGTTTGTCTCATGGTTATTTGGCTGTCAGTGAGCTTTCCACAGATATTCTCTATCCAGAACAACCAAGAACAAAATGTCAGGTAAATATACTCCTGCCTGCTATCCCCTTGGCAAACAGGTTTGAAGTACCTGCAGAATACTTTTTTTCCCCTTTTTTATTCTTGATGATGTGGTTGTAGGAAGAGATTTAACTAAGTTGTCTGGATGTAAGACTCACAGATGATCATGAAGGCAGGTGGAAAAAAGCACATAAAAAAATATTGTCTGACATTGTTAACAGCACAGCTTCTATGAGAAAACCAGAAGGATTCAGAGTAGTCACGGAGCCATAGCCATAAAATGGACTTGAAGGTGTATGATTTTCCAGGACCACATTAGAAAGCTCAGACTCACAAAAGGCCACTAATGGCTCTCTGTGAAGAAACTCTGTGGCACTGGTTTAGTTTATGGTCATGAGAAAAAGCTTAGCTTTTGTGTGCGAAAGATCCCAGTAGAACTGGGGGGAAGGGCTAAATAAAGGACCTTTGATTAAGACATGGCAACAGAGGTAGACAGGTTCTAATTTGGTCCCAGCATTTTTATCTGGTGAAATTCCATTGCTACGAAATCTCATGGTATGCTAGTTTTTGCTGTTAAAACTATTTTTATTAACATGGAAAATGAAATAATCTCAAAGCTCTGGATTAATCTGCCCAGTGTTTCACATACACGTGCAATATTTTCAGTTTTGCTGAATTAAAAATAGTATGTGCCTATCTGGAACACTTTCTTGCCCAGCTCCATCCTGCAGTGATTAATTACAGTTGCATTTCAGTCCCTTGGAACAGAGGATTTATAACAGAAATACTGCACAGTGCGCCACTTTTTTCAGCTCTGCATATCCAGACTGGGCTTGTTGCAGCAGGTTTTGCGTACATCTTAAAATGTCTTGCAAGAGCTGAAGCTGTTGAGGATATTTTCAACCTTGTAAGTCTGCGGAGATCTTGCGTCACAGTCTTCGTGAGGCCGCTGGTATGTACAGCGGCTTGCAGGAGGAAAGCTGTGTGGTGCAAAGCTGTTTAAGCACAGGCTGCATGATGGGTGGTGCTACTGTCTAACCCAGATTCCCTTGACTGCTTCAAAGGGCTGAGAGCCCTCATTCTCTCAAGCACATCTCTCTTGCTCTTCCAATCAGTGGCTCATTTCTTACTGCTGGGAAGTAAAAATAGTCTCGTTAGTTAATGTATGAGCCTTGGGCTTTTTCCTGATTTTACAGAGGATGACTTTGGAGATCTCTTTTATTTCTGTTTACTTTTATTTTCTCCATTGTAAAATGCAGGTAGCAGTTCCAAATGCTTTGCTTTTAGCCACACTGCTGCCCAAAGCGCTACAGAAATTCAGTTGGACACAAAACCAGAAAACCACAGCCAAGTAGACAGGAGAATCCTGATCTGCTAACCACAAGAAAGGAGCTGGTTGCCACAACTCAGCCACTCAGTAGGTTATCACTATATTATTTTAGTAGCAACTTTTTTCTTGTCAGAGTGCTACTCCTGTTTCACAGTGTCCTGGTTATCCCAGGCCCTGTATTTGCAAGACGTGGAACACAAAATGGGAATCTACACTTACAGTATGTGCTAGTCTAGACCACTGTAGTGTGGTCCTAGCTGAGGAAGCAGGTAAGTGATGCACACTGTGGGAGTTGAGAAAGTGAGGGTTGTATGACACCTGACGTAAGGTGCAAGGAGGCATCAGTGGTAGCTGCTGAGTGGATTCTGCACCACAGTTCAGGGACTGAAGGACCAAGGCATTCAGAAAGGCTTTAAACGTGTGATGATTATCTGTCTCCTGAACACACCACCTCCCTACTGGAACCTTGGCATACATAGTCAGCTTTAGATATGCCTCAGCAAGTTTTCCCTGCTAAAGCAAAGAGAACATGCTGAAGGGTTTTCAGAGCTCAGGAAGGACTGATGCCTTGATGGTGTCACTGCAGGTTGTGCATATCAACACAGTTTTCCCTTCATGACATTTTGCAGCGCTGCCAATGTTCACAAATCATTTCTTACTGAAAAATAATACATCTAAGAACCACCTCTTGAAAGTAAATAGTCATTCTTCTCTATCTTAAAGAAAATATCATTAGGATTAAAAAGAATGATGTCCTAATCTTCTTTTTATATTTGATCGGTTTTCTTTCTTCACATTTAAGTTTTCAGCACTCAGACCAATATAGGTCAAAATTCTCTTACTGATCTCTGTGAATACACACTAATAAAACTGGGGCTCCGTGGAGGCATAAATATCTGTCTGCCTACACTGCACTGCAGAAATAACAGGTTTAGTCAGTTTTCCTTTTGCTTTCATTATTTTCTAGCTTCTCCTTTCATGGCAGCATAAGTTTTAACAAAATGCTAGACCTTATCTGGAAGAATAAACAGACAACAAATTCTGAAACTGGATGCAAGAAGTGTAATAACTTTTTTAGAAATCCATAATTAGCTAGGTCACAAGATAAGCATAGAGCATGTACCTAATTCTGTCAACACCCTGCTACCATAAAGTTAGGCTCTAAAAGTTATTCCTGAATCATTCATTAAATGCAGATTAGACTTGCTGTCTTACCTAATCAATCTTGCAGGCTCTGAATTTCCTAAGAGTCTGGTGTCATTAGCTCTTCAGTCACCGGAAATGCAATGACTAGGACTGATGGCTGCCTATGTCAGACCTACTTTTTTCTTGTCTCCCTATCCCTCTTGGGCAATTAGTTTCATTTGAGGCCTTGAAACATCTTTTAATAAAGCTTTTTTTCACCTCTAGTGGGAATCTCTAGTTTCTTTAAGCAACTGTAAGCAAATCTGTGTTGTCTGAAATACACAGTATGCTTTACTGGAGCAGACATATGACCCAGTTTTTCCCTATTATGAGTGGTGAACACTTCAAAAGGCACAGTTTTGATCAAAGTGCAAAGGACTGAAGACAAAGATAAAGTGACTACTTCCTAAGTACAAAATATTGGATTGGCATGATGAGGATTATTTGTTTTGGGTGATACTTGGTATATTGCTTTTCTATTCCATATCCACTCTAAGACAAATGGTCTCTGAATAACAAAAATAAACACTTTTTCAAGGGTTTATATTACTGAGAACATAACATGCTGAAGGAGGGCAGACTTTTCCTTCTCAAGAACTGGGATTGACATTTATCATGCAGTTAGGTATATTGCAATAGTTAGATATGAGGCCTAAGGTCTAGCAAAACACTGTTCATATACTTTGTTATTATCATATAACTTTATTAAACACAGTATGGTGATTGATGATGGACCAGGTCAATTGTTCTGACATTATTCCTCAAAATGAAAATAACCTCAATATTCCACAAGTGGAGATTTTTTTCCCTGTTTGCTATTTTTCTTTCTGAAAGGCAGAGATACTTTCACAGTGCCCTCTCCTTAACCTAGATAGCTGCTCATTTGCAATATCCTCTGAGAAATAGTAACAGATTTTCATAGTGGAACGATCTGACACTTCCATTTACCTGGAGAGTTTACAAGGATTAGATAACTAGATGGGAATAGAATTTTACTCAACAGAAATTAGGAGCTGGATCCTGCAAGTCACTTATGAGCATGCTCAGCTTTCTTCACTTGAACAGTCCCAACAGCCCAGCTCACCCTGGTTCCTCCATCCTATCTCCTTTCCACTATTCCTCAGGATAAATCCCTAAACTGAAATTGAAAGGAACAGGACACCTGGCCTTTCAAGTATTCAGCCTCCTTCCTCTACTGCTCACAGAAGGAGAATGGCCTTTCCTGTGAGATGAGTGTGGGAAACCAATTAAACTTCAATTAATGGATAGGATTACTCATGTAAGTGATTAGTCACATCAGAGTTTTCATGATCAGGCCTTAACTTCCGGTGTTTCTTCCCCCATACCCTTGATAATGTGACAAGTTCTTCTCCAGGGAGAGAGAACCTTAGGAAATGCAGAGCAGAAGGTGGCATTTAAGAACAGCAGGGAAATTTTACTCATTCTGGGACTACTGCATTTTGTATCTGTAGGCATTATCATTAATTGAACACTTGTTTATGTCTCTAAATATAATTTATAATACTTTGATTTCAAAATGCAGTCTGGGTATGACTTCTAGTACTAGTCAGAAGGTATTTAAGAGAGCCTGATGCACTTCTACAGAGAGTAGGAGGAAATTATGTTTACCACCCTCTTTTTAGCTGATCTGCAAAATGCTGTCCTTTTATGTGTCTCCCAAAAACAGATTCTGAGTGAGGACAGTATTTTCAAGCCTTGTTTTTCTCTTTTGTTCCAGCAAAATGCTGCTTCTGTTCTCTTTACTACTTCTACCTTCCCTCTTGGAACACGATTACTAATCACTACAACAACAAAAACATGCTCAGTGCAAGTATCTAGAGGCGTTTAGGTATTGATTTTGATTCAAGGAATATATTATTTGTCATTTGAGAATAACACATTTAGACTATTTATAGTAACCTTTGATATAACTTTTTATACAGATAATAAACTGATGAAGAGAAGCACCATCCAAATTACAATATCCTGCATCACCTGATGTATCAGCCTGTTAAATAGGCTCATGGTCCTCTTCTTGAATCAAGCTTAAGTCAGCTGACTGAAGAGGGATTTAAGCAAACAGGAAGCTCTTCCCTGACGTTTGAGTAATTCCAGCTAAGTATTCTGCTGCTAAATAGTTTTACAAACCCAGGATCATTTGGTATACTTCCTCCTCTACTTTGGAAAGGGTGCTCCATCTCCCTGCTTAGGTGCACCGGACTCCTGAAGGCTCAGCTGTGGAGCAGAGAGGGAGGGAAGATCCCATGAGTCATTACACCAGCCGGCTTTTTCCTCTGTAGGTAGGGTGGTGCAGGATGAGCAAAGAGGATCCTTCATTGGTCACAGGCTCCAGTTTTCACACTGATGAACTTTGCAGGTGGAGTCTTCCCACCTCACTGGAGTGAGAGTGCTTACACTTTGGGCTTCCCAAGACAGAAGGACATCAATACTTTGCAGCGAATTTTCCAGGTCTTCAACCACTGAGTAATATTACAAGCCTCATTAAACCCTACTCCTTAGGAAGAAAATGTAGTTAATATCCACCTGTTACTTGTTTATTGTACATTGTGTCAATGCATTTCTTTGCTCTTTCAGGGTGTGAGTTCAAAGGAGCAGTGACTGCCCCTATACAGACATAGAATACCTCACACCATGCAAGATCACAAAAAAAAGGCTTATGTACTGCCTTTTTCCAAATGTCCTGAGGGTATCTTTTTACTGTTTAATATGCTGGAGTGCACTGACATCCTGACTGGACAAAACTGACTGGGGATTAGGAGCAACACAGCTACTCCATGTTAGCACTGAGCCTGCTGAGCATCTGGGTCCATCAGCTCGGGCAACAGAGCTCTGGTGCTTTGAGCTCCGAACAAAGTGGGCATTCTGAAGAGCTCCTTGTTAGGGTGAATGTGAGAATCACTGCACTGTAATCCATGCTGGGCTGGGGGCGTACCCAAAATGGCTTTGGTTTGTGGATTGGATAAAAACAAGAGCGAAATGTGGTCTAAAACTAGTTAGGGATCCCTGAAAAGTTTTGTGTGTCTGCTTTTGGGAAGTTGGTGGCCGGGGAGCCTCATGGCCTAAGTGAACCATCGAGGGCACTAAGACAGCACAGCTGTTTACCATCATAGAGAAAGAGGAAGTGCACAGCAGTGAAACGTCCAGTTCCCAAATAGACTTAAAATATACCAAACACTCAGTGTAAGCAACTGTCACCAGGTGCTAAGTGAATGTATGGGGTGCTGTGGTTTGGAAGAGGAAGTGGTGGATGTTAGAGGGTCCATGGGAGTTTTTCAATAAAGCCACTGCTTGTCCTTTCATCACTCCTTGTTTCTATGGTACTAGATTTGACACAGCTGTTGCTTGCACGGCTTTTCTTTGAAGAGTCAGAAAATCCTAAAGCTGTCATTTAGTGAGTGATACTCTTCTGTAAACTATCTGGACTTCTATAAATATTGCTGACTCCATGCAGGGCATCATTATCTTATCTTCCAGGGAACATCTCTAATCACAGTCTACCCGCCCATGTCAATCTAGGACATCCAAGCCTTAGAAATAGCACTGGAAAAATCATAAAATGTTCTAACACATGGAGTTGGCAGACAAGTGCCAGACAAGATCACAAACTGTGCAAAATGAACAGTTTGCAAGTGAATGTGCTTCCCTCTTTCCCCCATCCAAGTGCTGGCTGAGTATCCTATGATGATTTCAAATTAATGCACTAGCTTTTTTTTTTTTTTTTTCCTTTTACATGAATTTCCCTTTAATCAGAGCTGCCTACTTGACAGTAACCCAATTACGTGCAGTGGAACATCTTTGGTTCCATGACCAAACTGGTCTCTTAATTACCATTATGAACCCAGCAACAGTTTTCCAGTTAAAACAGAATGATAGAATGGGGGCTAAGTCTGCTGTGCAACAACTGCATGACCTAACTACAAACTCTTCGTATGAGCATGTAGCAAGCAAGAAAAAAGGTCAGAAAGAAGAACTGGATGCTTCTATTCACCGTTATCTTAATTGAACTCACCATTCAGGAAATGAATCATGAATGCCAGGGAAATTGTTTTCTTTATTTCCAGGCTGGACTTAATATATGTCTCCCTTGGAAAAGGTTATCCATTGCACTAGAGTCTACCCGCAAAATGCGAATTTTTGATAAGTTCATGTATCATTTTATGCCAGAAAGGGGCTGGAAAGGGTTTTTTGGTGAGGATTTTGAGGTGTGGTTCTGTAATTTGGCTTACTTTCAGAAAAAGAAAAAAGAAAAAGACGAGTATTCCCAGGTAGACCACACAGGTAAGACATACCACAGGCTCTTCCTGTACACCATATATGTGACCTAGGAAGACCAGCATGCACTGTCTGGCTGAATACAGAAGTACTTCATCCTCAGCAAAGGCAAACACATAGCATTGGCAACATTCCAGGTAAACAGACTCACACAAACAAGATGATAAATATATGGCTGATGTTGAGTGTCTTTGCTGTTAGTTATTATTTATGGAGCAACCTTGAAGTGTGATGGAATATGAGATATGAAACTCTTTATTGCAGCAGTTGGGCTAGAACCTCAAGGGCATTTCCAAGTTTTTACCCCAGATATTAGTTCATATTTTCTGTCATGTACCAGCCTGGATAATTTTTCAGCTGTTCGGGTACCAATGAGATTACCACTCCTCAGAAAGGAGTATACCCTACTATTCAGGGTATCACAGTTGTCAAGGTACAGGTTTAGAGTTTTAAAATCCAGGGCTCTTATATTTTATTAAGTTTAGGAGTAATTTTTTAAATCATCCTTAGAGATATTCAGATGCTATTTCGGCATGGTCCTGGGCAACATACTGTTGGTGGCTCAGCGTCAACAGAAGCAGTAGCCCATGTAACCCCCAGAGATCTCATCCAACCTCAGCCATCCTGTGATTCTGTATTTCCTCTTAGCTTGCTTCAGCAGCTTTAAGCCACAATGAATTGGATCTGTAATTCCCATTAGAGAGGCGTAACCTCTCTTGCATTGCTTAGGAAGAATGCATAGCGCTCAGGCCTGGGGGTGAGGCTTCGCCAGGAAGATACTGAAACCACCCAACATGAACTTGAATTCGACAGCATAGTGGCTGTAGCAAGAGAAAAGTAGGTTTGTAGCTCCATGAAAAAAAAAAAAAAAGAACTTAGAACAACCAACCTGTGTCAAAATAACAATTGGGTTCTCTGATTTTTTGGTTTTGGGGCTGTTTTTAGTGTGGAGTAGGATGGTGGGCATTTTAAATGTGGAAGCTTTTCAAAGGTTGAGATTTGACAGAGTTTTCTGAAGAGCTTTGTATGCATTTTGAGATGGCTTCAATTCCATCTCGCACATTTCAAGATCCAGGTGCCTCAGAATGTAGCCTGCCCAACTGATACCTTATAAATTACAAAGTGATTCCTGACAGGGTAGCAAACTCATAATACACTAATTTAAAAACTAGGACCAGAATCTAATGAGCCCATTCTTCAGTATGATTTTTTTCAAGTTTTGTGAGGGCATCTTTCATTATACATTCAATTTGGTGATAAGTTGTAGTGATTGCTCAATATTAACACTTCCTTCTGCTATCAGAGAGAAGATACTTGGAGAAAATTTCTTTAACATATCCATATAGTCTGCATTCATGTTCAGTATCACTGAAGCCAATTCCCAATGTGTATGTTCAGTAATTATGTTTAATATGCAACCATGTGAACAGATTAGTGACTCCTTACCAGAATTAAAATAACAGCAGAGAAGCAAAAATAGAAGTATAGATTTATTAGAGAAATTATCTAAAATACAATATTATTTTCCTTTTTAAATTAGAACATATATTATTTCAATGAAAAGATATTTTGTATTATTTCTATTGTAGTAACTTTTAAAGATAACACTTAATTTAGAACATTTTTAATTAAAAAACCCAACACTACCATTAAGACATAACTAAGGTTGTTGACAGCATGGGTAAAAATGCAAAACAGTCTCAAAAATATTTACATGTCAGTTTCTTAAAATCTAAGAGGTCTAATCCAAAATTAGACATTTTGCTTATCTTTCTCAAAATACTTTTTTTTCCTAAATAATAGCTAGATTCTGTATCCCTGTGCTTCTTACAAAGCTTCAAGTTATCGTTAGTTACGTGTACTATCACACCAGTGGATGAGGTTTCTTAAAATGGCTTATTTTGCTACCACCATATCCTCTCCCAAGTAGCCAACATACTGTCATACCAAAGTGTCGGTCGCAGTAATAAGTCACCAAAATACACACAGCCACCCACCCCCTGCCTCCCCCAACCCCACACCTTAAGAACCCTTTCCCATTTGGCCAAGAGCCTTTCACATTTCATTAGCTGGCATTTCAGATGCAGAGCAAAAGAAAGAATGGATCTGGGAGACAAGAAGTTGCCTGGGCACACACGGCAAAGTTTGATTTGGGCTTAGCAAAAGGGGCTCCTCACAAACACCGCAATTCCTAACACTCAACACTGAGGTTACTGGAAGGAGGCTCTGACTTCTCTGCTCTTCAACGGCTGGCATGGGCGCCAGTTGTCCACCATGTGGCACACAGGCTCATTCTCAGCATTGAAGCAAAGGCCACGGAGTTTGCACATCTGCGGAAAAAGGCACAAATATCATCAAAAAGGCACAAAACCCTCTCATTTCAGCAGGACTATTTGAAACTACACATCTTGGGCCTGAACCAGAGCTCCAACTCAAAGTTTTGCCAGCACTAGCAGTCTAGAGATGGCATCAGCACCCACTTGGTCTGCATTTCATACACACCATTTCCTGCCTCAACACAGCCTCTCCTGTCCACAAAATATCCTTGCAAGAACAACTATGAAAGCACAGAAAACAAGGACATAGGCACACATTTTCTGAACTCTACAAGCAAAGAGCTGTTTCTTCTTGATCCAGATCTGAATTGAAATCCTTTCAGAATCCTCTGCAAGTTGTACAGTTTTGGCTCTTATTTTTTTTTTTGGTCCACTTGAAATAACAATAATTTCAAAAGGCCTCTTACCCTTGGGTCAAAATAAAGCTGTTGAATAAATTCAAGTTATCTTGATTTTCAAATGCTGTGAGAGGGGTAAACTGCTTCACATCAATAGAAGCATACTGTATAGTCGTAGTATTTATTCCTAAAGTACAACTGGCGTTTGCACAATCTGATGTAACAAAAGCACCTTTGTGTCTAAACAGGCATTTCCAAAACTCATAAAAAGACTGTGCCAAAATAATAACCCACACCAAACATGATCTCACACAGACAGACAGGTGGAAGTGCTGATAAATATAAGTAGGTGGGACACAGGATTTCCTAAAAGTCAGGTTTTCCCTTATTCAAGGTAAAAATGCCCTCAGCAGCGACCTGTCTCCCCTGGACTTTACTTTCAGGACCAACCAGAACAAAGTTCAGAGCTCAACCTCTGCCAGGAGTTGTTGTGTCACTACAACAAATGATAGCAGGCTTGCTACACCCTGCTGTTATATCCAGCTTCTATCTTTGGAAAACCCATTCATCTCAAACCTTGTATCAATACTCTGAAATATGGTTTCTTGTTTTTCATTTGGGAATGAAAAGGCAAACTGCCAGACAGTGTGGAAATGCTGATGGTAATAGGGAGGGATGAGTGGGGGAGAAACAAGTGGTGTCTTTTACCACTTGTAGGTGGTTGAAGTAGGTATAGCAGTAAAAACCCACTATTTTGGTGAGCATGCTCCTGCCTTATAATAAAACCGTATTTGCAAACTTTGAATTATCAACAGCAATAGGAATAGTCTGAAGTAAATAGTGTCAACATTAATGCTTCCTTGCAGTTTACTAATGGCAATCAACCACTGCTATAGTTATTACTTCCAATAGTTCTTCCTCATCATGTATTCTATCTTTTATTATGTTAAGTTCCACAATAGCTAAGTGGCATTTTTCTTCACATCAGCTGAACAAAGCCCCTAGAATTAAGTGCAGATTGTTAGCATCTCAGTCATCAGTAACAGAGACTTAAGAATTTGAAGGTTAAACTAAAGCCCTTCAGGGCTAACTTGTATTTATAGGCTCTAGAATCTATTTATATCTCTCAAGCACACAGATCTGAACCCAAGAATGGAAACTTGCCTATACGTAATTTCATTAACGGATGGCACAGAAAACTAGGACCAAGAATGATTTAATCCGCACAAGCTTCTTCCTACTCGGAAGACTATCCTTCTCAGGCAGGTCAACAGAGTATTTTCTTAAGCAGCAGACTTCTGGAATCTGCAAATTTTGCCTCTTCCAAACAATGGGAGCTTTGTTAGCATCACCACAATTCTGTGTAGGATTTCCCAGTCTGTTCTGTGACAAACAGAACTTGCAAAAAGAGCTCTGTGTCCTGGAAATGCTGGGAAAAAAATCAATGGACCAACTACAGCTCTACATGTGAGACTGGATGCAGCACACATGCTCCCCAGCTGCTTGGTAAACCTGGCCTTTTCAGGGTAAGTACACCCAGGAGGTGATTGTGTGTACAGTGAACCTGCTGATGCTCACAATACATGCTAGACTAACTCTGCATATGCAAGTGGTCCTTTCATGCATGCCTCAATTTTCCAAGTTTTTACCACATGACAGCTCTAACCATGTATCTGGAAAATATCTGATACAATTTTTTAAACTTCCATCCCCTATTTTCCCTAGAGTGTCCAAATAGAGGACAGCCTTACATTCTACATCTCTACATCCACAAGCAGAAGCAGAGTTCTGCCAAAAGAGGATTACCACTCCAGATAGGTATTTTTGAAATGGGATGATAGCTAATACCCTACACAGCTCTGCAGTAACACTGCCACTTCATAGATCACCTGGTGGGCTGAACTGAAGACATCAGTGTAACTCCAGTACACGTCTACTGGCACCATCTATTAGAAACCTACCTGCTCAGGGCTCACAGTGATGGGCTCCTTCAGAACATGCCAGACCACACATTCAAGCAGAGGTGGAGTGGTCAGTGAGCCAGGGTACGTCCAGTAGTCTCTGCATGCAGGAAGGAGTCCAGTGGGGTCAAAATTTGTGAAGGAAGCTTGCTTTCCCTACAATAAAGTAAGCAGATGGGCTGATGTCAGGAAGAGACATACACACTAGTAGTGAAGTCTCCTAGGAAAGCTCTGTGTTTGGAGGAAGGCAGAAATGGAATTTGGCATCAAGAATTGCATGCCAACTACAGTACATTTGGGATTAAATACTCTCAGCAATATATTTCTTACAAGATTTTCAAGATACTGTTTCTCATATCAAATGCTGCATTTATATTCCCGGGTCTTAGAGTTAAGAATTGACCTTTGCTTGAAAAACAGTGAGATTTCAGATGCCACATACACTGATTGCACTGGAAACACAGAACCTGTGAGACCTGTTGGAGAGTCCAATGCAGTAAACAGCAAAATCCATTTACCTCAAAGGGACCCTGATGAGAAAGATGACAGCATAGTCTCATTTTTTACCTTTCTTGTCCACAGGTCTCATTGGTACAGGCCTTTACCCACTATGAAGGTACCTAATTACTCATGAAGTACTTTTAGTTTCTCATTACTCAGTGCATTAAAATCACACACACACTGCACACAGTACTTAAAATACAGACAGCCTTCTTTTCCCTAAATTATATATCCTGATCAAACTGTTTATCTGAACTCTCTCTAGAAATAGCCAACAGAAGCAAGCTCTCTTGGAAAAAGGAAATTTAGGCCACAGATGCACAGATGAAGGGAAATGCCTTTTCCATCTGTTACAACTGACTAGAAAGGGAACCTAGGAAAGTAGTTTAGATTAGGAAGATGAATCCTACCCTACAGTTTTAAATACAGTTAAAAGACAGAGAAATGTAGTCACAAAGATAGGAAATGATCACAGTTTCTAGTACTCCACTCTCTCTACCTCAACTTCATTCCAGTCTGTTTTGCTTTCAGGATTATAGGAGCACCTGCGCTAATGGCAAGAAGGTTTATTTTACTTTAGACATGCAGCAGGCTTTGAGGAACTAAAAACATCTACTTTCGAAAGATAACATCAGCACAGTTGAGATGGGCGTCAATCAACACAGACAGCAAATATTACCTTGGTTTGAATGGAGCTCAGAGCATCCACAACCTTCTGTATCTCGGGCTTGGCATTTCCCACCTGTAACACAAACCATAAGAAAATAAAAATCACCAGGCATTCTCATGACATCTTTAGTTTTCTGTTACAGCTCTCAAGGAAACTTTTTTCCAGCCGCATTTCATTACATAATAGGAGTGTTACCGCATAAGTGACTAAAACAGTCTCTGTAAAATCATGCCAGTTGACAGTGAACACAAACGGGTCAGCCAAGGACATTGGCCAGAGTAAAGCTATTTTCATTTACAGTGTGTGGATTTATTTTTGGACCTAAGCTGTTCTTCTTTTATGGAAGTCACCCTCCTAATAAAATAGTCACCCTCAGCGAGGCCAGTACTACATACTGCTGGAGCACAGCACCTCCTCCAGCTAGCTGTGAAAGCAATTCAGCTAAGACAAAACACTCTGGCCATTTAACAAAAACAAGAAAAGGAAAATAGGTGTTCTTTAGGCTGGTTACACTGCAGATTCATACACACAACCTGGTCAGTTATACACATCACCTTTCGCTTGTAAGAGTTATGGTAGCATTACCGTCTTGAAGGCAAGAACACTGCTACAGGGCTGCCACAGTGATGGATGGCAGTCATAGTCCATGGCTAGTGTACAACGTTTATAGAAGAATTTGGAGCACCACCTACTTGCTGTGGATTTAGGCAGTATAACACAATGCTGCCTTATTCTTTGTTTTCTGCTCTTAGGTTCCCCCCAGCAACACAATGAACATGCTGGACAAATAATACAAAAGAAAAAGTTTAACAAACCTTCATGAAGATGCCCACCACAGCCAAACCATCAGGATGCTTCACAGCTTCAGCAAATTTACCGTATTTTACATTCCAGTGAACAATATGGAGCTAGGAGCAAGAAAACAAGAAGCACTGTGAAGATGATATTCCATCCAGAATACTTCACAAATGAAGACGCAGGGAAGTAATTTATTAAGAGCGAGATGGTGTTTTACTGCTGAGGTCTGAAAGATTTTGTGTAGTTAATGATTTGATGCCTTATTTATCTATGTTAAAGTTTCATTTATTCAAAGAGATTTCTGTTATGCATTTTATTTTGCTTCTCACTCCTGTTTCCAGATGAGTTTTAAAGGCAAGCTGTGGCTGTATCATTCTGCTTTTCATCTGGTGAAATTCCTGTTATCTTCAGCATAAGTTTTTCCCACATACAGCCTGCAGGATTCTGATGTAGTATTTTAATGCTATGTATCCTGGAGTTCTTACCACACTGACACAAGAATCAGAGAAGACACATTAACTACAGATTTGACTCACAATTTGAAAGGTTTTTTTTTTTAAAAAAAACAGTCCTGTCCTTTTCTGGAAAGACTTGGAAAAGAATATGAAATGAATCTCCAGGTCATGTTAGCCAAGATGCTACATTCTATTTAATTTCAGAGCTGTTTCTAATTTAAGTTCATCAGGCTGTTTCCCCACATGTGCAAGTCAAGTTGAACAAGTAATTATGGTACTCTGTAAGACAGAAGGCAATTGCAAGTTTCTCACATAAGACAAAAGCTACCTCTATTTCATGAAAAAGCAGCATAGCCAATGAATTTGTGGGGCCATTTCTTTTATCTGTCAATGCAAATCAGAGGTATGTCCAGCAAATATGTATTTATGAATATATTTTAGAAGTCTGCCACTGTACCTAGAGGTAGATTTCTAAACAGGGTACAAAGAAAGGTGGGATGCAAGGCACTAAAGTCACTCAGTTTCTCTAGTCTTTCTGGTGTCCTAGAAGAAGGACCACCACCTTCTAAGTGGTCCAAGGGACATTTGCAGTCTCAAGGGTATCATAAAGAATGCCTGTAAGATCTCACCTTGCTGTCTGCCCTCTTCACAGCTCCCCTTGATTCTTCTCTACCAAAATATGAAAATATCTGCCCCAAAATTATTCTGCTGCTTTTATAAATACCTCTGATGTTAAAAATTGAAGCCAGGAAAAGGGGATGCGTATGTACAGAGGGCTGCAATTCTACTTCTTCAAAATTTCCAAGAGTCACTGAGAAAGCAGGTAAAAACAGGTATTACTAATGTGGGGTTTTCTGCTTCTCTTTGACTTGAACTAGCTGAGAAAAGTATTGCAATTCTAATCTCTGTTCTTGCAAGGAGTAAGTTCTAAGGTGGCATCATACCAAAATCTTCTATGGTAACCTCCTGCTATGAAGATCTGTAGAGAAGGTGCTATTGCGGTGGAATACTTAAAAAAACCCCACCTCATTAAACAAAGAAGACTGGAGAAGGTAAAGCATGTCCTACCTCTGCATCATAATTCACACCATCCACAGAGTGCTCAGACCCCTGGCCATCACAGGATCCCCAGTGAATGTGAAACTGCACCAGCCTGTAGACTCCATCCAGCGCTCCTCCTTGCAGCACTGCAAAGCAAAGAGCCTTTATTAGCAACTCTCATAACTTTTGTTATCAAGTTTCCCTTTAAACAGCTATCTCAAGTCTTCCATGTGATCTACAGCTCACCACATGCTGCCATGCTACTCCAGATCATCCTCAATAGTACATTACTGCAATACACCAAAATCAATAATAAATGCATAAAAACATAAGTGACTTTACAGTTAGCATCTCATCAGCAATTTAACAGGCATGCTAGTATTACAAGTGATGAGGGAAGATGTAACTTTTCTGTCACCAAATAGATAAAAAAGCCCTTTGTAAGAAGCCCACAAAGAATTATTCTAAGGAAGTACATTTGAAGACCAAATCATCTTTCATGTCCTAATGAACTCTGTCCTTTCATTTTAGACACTTCCTCCATTTAGGCCTTAATCCTGCACATCCTGTGGCAGACTGGATTGAGTGAAATGTTTTTGGTTCCAAATTAAACCTGAACACCTGTTAGCCATGGGTTGCAACAAGGTAAAGTACCAGGCACAGGACAAGACAGTCCAGAGATGTGAATTCAAATCTCTTGTCCTTCCCGTTGTGGTAAAAATGGCAATGCCTACATGGGCAGATTTTTTAAAACATGGATTGGAAACAAGTTGTTTATTTATGCTCTCCATTATCTGGCATGACATGTGCTCTGGGACTGCTCTAAGTGAAGTGCCCAGCCACACTTCGAATTATGCAAGAGCAAGCTCCCTTATTCTGTTTGTTAGTTTTACCTTTTACTCAAACTGTGACCAATCACCACTCTGATATGCAGGATCAAGCCTTGCCACTGCAAAATGCTCAGGGCACAGACAATGTCTCCTCCAGTGCAGCATAAAGCACAGAACAGTAATAAGTAGTTCTATTAAACAGAGCTATTTATCTAAGTTATCAGAGCAAGGTTTCACACTAGTTTGTGGTTTGGTTGGAAATTTTTTTCCCTTATTTTTTTTCCCCTGAGCATCTCAAATCCAAATTCAAAATCAAATCTTTAAGTTATTACTATTTAACAATTTAAAAACAAAAAGTGATTTAAAGTGTTAGATATTTTAAGAGACCAATTTCTCTCTATAAATATATATATAATAAAGTGACAGAAGAGTGTTGACATCAGATATTACATGTAAGTGTGCTCTGTGAATGTGCCACAAAATGATTCTGTGGAGTAAAGATGCTTTCCTCTCAGTTTGCAATTAGTCTAGACACTAGCACAAAACGTGCATGTGTGAAAACATACATTAAATGCTGACTGGAAAAGGTGGCTACATGTTCAGGTTTGAAAAAGTCCCATTATATACAAGCATGGACAACATCAGCCATGGATATAAACAATAAGGTGAGAGGGATTTCACTAAAAATTTGCAATACAAGAAAATGAAATAAGATTTCTTAAAAATACATTAGTTTCCACCAGTGCTCCCTATGCATGCAAAATTTGGGTTCAGTGGACAAATCTTGCATTTGGCTGGGGGTCCTTTGGTAAATATATTTAGAAGTCTCCCAATATGTATTTTTATTTGAAAATCATGAATATATGTTCCACTGCAACCTTTGTAATTTCCAATACTGTAGCCAACAGACCAAGACTTACCCTACCTACTTCCAAGCTATGTGATCCAAAGAAGAATGGCTACTTAAAGTAACCAAGTAGGAACATATCTTAGTCTACTTTAACATTTCTGCATGTGCTAGTTGCCAAGAAGCATAACTGTTTCAAGCACAAGACTACAAATCTGAGCACTTTTTTTAAAACAGCAGCTGTAAATGGGCATCAGTTCCTTTTGGAAATAAAGCAACTGGCTGCTACGTCTTTACAGATGCAAAATCATTTAATCCATACAATATCATGTTTCATTTTAAAATGATGCCATGGAGTTGCAATGTTTCAGTTTCAGTTCCTTTAGCTCATGGTCTTGCCAGTCATTACAGATAAAAATGGACTGAGGTCCTACCACTCCTTCACTTCAGAAAGCACTAGCACAGCACAGGTTAATCTGCTATTATTAATCAATGGAAACATGCTGAAAAGCAGAACCATGCAACGTTCCTGAATTCATTTGCGTGTTATTTCTCTACTAAAAGTTTGCTATAGTCTCAAAAACCCAAAAGATGCAGAAAAATCTCTTTGCAGTTTTTGCTTACTTTTCTCATTCTGTGGCTCTCAAATCCAGCACTAGCTTATTTTGACTCACAGCAGAGCATTCAAAGAAAGTAATAATTAGATTAGTGTGAATGAATACAAATTCAGCAGGCTTAATTACAGAACAGCCCTCTTGTTCTAGCCTTTGTTAGGCAGTTATTTTATTTTTAATACTTCTTAGCCTTTCCAAAGAAGTAAAATTTAAAACTAAACTTAAAAGGCAAAATAGAAACGATAGAACTGTTTTTTTCTTCAGAACAAGCTTCTTAAACCATAAATAAATGCTACCAGCTTTTGCAACATAAAAGTTCACAGAGAATCAGATCAACATTCACACCAGCAACTTCCCTGTCTTTGTTCCATGCGACAGGAATATCAACTTGAGGATGCACTGAAAAGAACAGCAACCTTTCCATCTCCTTGTTAAAAAGGATGGGGAAGTTCTGATCCATATTTGAGCACCTCATCATTAGTTCCCTTACTTTTGAAATTAGTATTAGTGAAAACCATCCTGAAAATATGTATGTAGCTGTGATCCCTTCTGTTTTATAGCACAGCTTCAGATGCAATGCTGTCTGAAGACAGCACAAGATGAGCTGAAAAGAAAGTTATTTTCTAGCAGATTTCATCTACACAAGACAGCTTACATCAAAACCTGGTCTTGTGTTACAGCCCAAGAGGTGACAGCCTGACAGTGCCCTTTTTTCTTTTCCACTATTAGACACATTAGACAAATTCGGAGCTACTTTCTTTAGATTAAGAAATCGTAACTTTTTTCCATTACCATTCTATCTCTACCCTTTACTGGAAAAGTTATAACAATAACATCCAGTAATTATATTTCACTGTTAAATGATCTCATAACATGGTCTAAGTTAGGTGAATGTATTAGCAGCACTAATTCAGAAAGTCAAATAACCACACAAACTCTTCCATTTATGTGACTTATACCAACTGTGGGATTTCTTGGATACAGAAGGTGAAGCTGATTTGACTACATTACACTTTCTTGGGATATCTGAAAACACACAGAAATCAAAGGGCATTTTGCTGCATCTGGTACAGCTGTTTACTGAGGCTACACACCTTTGCTCTTCTTTTTAAGGCAAGTCAGTGGGCAGCTATCCTCCCAATGTAAAACAGAACAGCCTTGTAAAACATACTGTGGATGAATTCATACCTTTTTTCAGAAAGTGGCAGCATCCACATCTAAATTTTTGCAGGAATACTGTGGGAATTGCTGTTATTTAGTTAACTACTATGGGATGTTCTCTCTATACAGAGCAGAAGACTAATAAATCTCATGAAGCCAATAAACACGTCAAAAGAATAATCAGAATGGAGGAACTACAAGATTGTTTAATGAGTTAGACTGCATTCATTCCTGTCATACAAATTAGTGTGACAAGGCAAAATAGTACCGCAAAGTTTGTTAATCTGAGAAAATGCAGAATGAGAAAATGTTCTTCAAATGACAATCACTGACAACACAGCTCCTTCCAGCAGCTGAAATAATGGGTCCACTAGAGCACAGTAGATGTCCAAAGCACCAAACCTGGAGAATTAATTCTAATTGAGATTCCACCAAACAAAAACCCAGAAGCAGGACATTTCAAGCATCTACCTTTGAGAACAGCCCTCCTGCACACACATTGCTTTAGCACAAAGAAAACCATGATTTTTATCAGCCTACAGTAGATGTGCATGTGTAAATACCATTCTAGGTATATGTCTACATAAACATATGCATAGTACATACATTAATGTTAACATTTTGTAAGCTTTTGTGTATACACAGCTGTACAATGGAAAACAGGACTTGAAGAGACAAAGCAGATGAAGCATTACTCGAGGAAAGAAAAAAAAACAACTTTAGCACCATGTACTATTAACGACATGAAAATGGCTCTTATGAGGATGCTCAGGAATTAGCCTTGTGTTCCTATGCTTTCCCATCTGACAGACTAGAGTTCAGTTAAGGTGAGCTGCCACTTCTGTGAAACATGGAGCACAAAGAGTCCCATTTTTTGAGATGTCTCCTTTTTTATGTTATCTCTTTCAGACATTCCTCCTAGGACATTGTATCATGACAAGCAAGAAAAGCAAGACAGCATTGAAGCATCTGACCGTAGGGCTCATATTTGCAAAAAACATCTGTAATTGGTTTCACTATGAGGAAAAAAAATGGTATATGATGAGGAGAAAAAAAACCAAAACAGACCTACTTCTGACCTTGCTAGAAGTTTAGCCTGATAAGGCTACAAGGATGTTCCACAGAGATAGACCAGAATGAAACAGCTGCCAAAACACAGCAAGTCTGAAGACGTGTGTATCTGCAGCAGGTCAGTGGTGCCAGTTCACCTCAGCTGAACTATTTCATCCAGACTGGGCAGCAGCCAGAAAGACTCTGACCTGCTTCAGGATACAAAGTCATTTAGGTTCTTAACATTCCTCCAACTCTCTGGGACAAGTAGAGCTTATTTCTCATGTAGTCTCTTAAATAGAGATTCTCTGAGAATCATAAGATGCTGTACTGAGTCTCTGACCACTCTTCAGACCCCACATTTCACACTATATAGGCTGACAACAATTGAAGAACCAAGCTGGAAGCATTAAATTCTCTTGAAAATAACAACTGGTTTAATTTCTGATAGTAATACTTAAATACTAATCCAGTGGCTGCTTACTGTACTGAAAATTGTGTATTTGACAGTGGTGAGGTCCAATGAAGGACTAACAAACTCAAGGTGTGAGCATTGCCTCTAAGTATGCAGAAGTCCCTCATGCCTTTAAGTAAATAAACAAATTATCAGCTGGGAGGATGGTAATCATGACATCTGGCACACAGCTTGATTACATCTTAAAAATAAACTTTTCCAAGTGGCCCCAGCTGATAACAGCTGACTAGTTTCTCCTGGTTTTGCATTAGAAGAGCCTCTAGAGGATGGATCTGGCAAAAGGGGAAGAAAGCTTCCATGATTCCTAAATGCATAATCCAGGTCAAATTTCTGCTCAGAAGTTGCATGTTAACATAAAAACCCAAACAAACAAAAACCCCCCACCAACAAACAAAACACACAAACAAAAAAACCCCAAAACACAAAAAAACCCATCAACCAACCAAACCCACCCCAGTGTAAATGAAGAAGGGCATTTTTGTGCTCTGTAAAGAAATGAAGACTTGAAACATACAGGACTGATCTCAAGCCCTCTCCTCTCGTCTTCCTTTCCAGTTCCTGGAAATACTGGAGCTATTCAAGTAACTTGTTTACACAGACTTTGCAGCTTCTGGTGATCCCAGTTCACAGGAAAAATGACTTAAAGATCACACGCCCTTGAAACCTCTGAAACCTTTACAGCCAAGCCATGCACAACATTACTTGTGACATAAGCAGGTGTCTGAATACAGTCCCCTAAACCTATAATCAATCAGTTCTCTGATTTCTGATTCCACAGGATCAACACATTCATTGCTTAAGCCAAACTGCACTGTGGACCTTCAATCCATGACCCTATACTGATGACATGCAATATTATTCTGGCATGGCTAATATTATATCTTTGGATCTGGGAAGCTTAAAAATAGACCAGTAGCAATGACTTTGATTAAGAGTTGTGCCTTAAAGAGAGCAGACCTACACTTTTCCATTTACCAGCAGAGGTGGCAGTGTAGGAAAAGAGCAACAGAGGCACTACTTTCAAAGAAAATCCCTGCCAACTGAGCAACTAAAACACTGGCTCTTCAATAACCACTGAAACAAAATAGATTAGTTTATTTACATAATTCAAGACAGCTGAAGTGTACACATTAATATTGCAATTATAGAAAGAATCGGGTAATATATTGGATTACAACTACTGAAAGACTCTCAAGGGGAGCTAGCATTAAGGCGAATACAGTATTTTCATTTTCAAGGGTCTTCTCATAATTTTTAAGTTCTACTACGATTTAGTATTTGCAAAAATGTCAGATTTACTTGGGACACTGACTTAAATTTCAATATTCTCTCTAGCTCAGCCGCAAGGAGAAGGAAACAATTAAGAGACTTACCCACAAGCATAAATTATCATCATGTTTTGTAATGTCTCTAGAGTTTTACACTCTAGTTGCAATTCACTTCTGTCAGGTTCTACAGCTAAAATATTATATTTTAACATTCTTGTTATAGAATAAATTCATGGGTGATTGACTTCTTTTATAAGCTCATCAAACACTTGATCAGAAAATACAGAATACTTAGTCTATTGTTGTGAACACGTCTCATTTGAATTTCAGAATTTAGATAAATTCTCAAACATTTTCTGGGAAAACTCACACAGAACACATTCTATGTATGTTACAAAATCTTCCAGGCTCTTGAGGTTTTTTTGAGCAAAGTCATGTCCTGTGGTTTTATGGCTCTGAGAAGTCACTGTTTGCTTTAGTCCTTTAAAGTGAGGGAAACGATATGCCAGCCCTTACAGAAGATTAGAACACGCAATGTTTAATATGATAAAAGAAGTACCCTTAACAAGGCTCCTTTGCTATAAAATTCCAGATTATAGTAACACACCTTATTTAAGAATTATCATCACCACTTGCTTCACTCATACATGTAAGGTCTGGTCCCATCACAAGAGTGGATGAACCTGAATTCAAAGTTTTATTCCTAGTGACACTTCTATCACAATGAATTTTTGCTGTCAAAGTTAAGAAGAAATTTTAAATTTAAGAAGAAATTTTAAAAATTAAAGAATTTTAAGAATGAATGCCTTTACCTTCCACTACTATTAAAAGACCGTGAACATGAAAACTAAGAGAGCAACTCCAAGAACTGAAAGAGAAGACTAAGTAACAACTGAAAGGGGAAGTGCACAGTTCAGTGTCTACATACAAACCCAAGAAAGCATTCCAAAAGGCTCCAAGGATACAACATAGAAAATACTATTTTATGTAAGGGAAAAACATGGAAGTTTTCCAAACAAAGATGTTCATAAACATGGCAAAGCTGGTTTGTGAATATCCCTTCCCATACACCATTTCTGCCAATGTGAAACTGTGAAATATGAAGGGGATTCACTTTAGGAATTAACAGACTCTTTACAAGCATATTCTGGAGTGTAACAGCTGTCATAACCCAAGACAGCTGCTACGAGAACTGAAACCAAAGATTTGGAGGTAATTGCTTAGGAAGAAGGTTTTTCTAAGCATTGTTAGTAACATCTACGCATATCTAAAAAAATTAACATTAAAGTAAAACAAACTCAGGTTCTAAAGCTATCACAAAAAATTAATTTCTCAGTTAGAAATTCATTTTAAGAAAAAACTGTATAGGTCATAAGCATAATTACAACCTGAATCAAGAGCTGTATCTTTAAAGCTCCACCAATTAAGAAAGAAATCTTCTGAAAGCAAACAAGAAAACATTTTCCTCTGTAAAGTTATATCAGTCACATAAGTTGCGCATAAGGCTATTTTTGTTGAAAAAGGTGAACTTTTATTTTGCTTTCTTACTCAAAGTAATATAGATATCATTTTAAGGAATCCTAATTTTTCTTTCTGTTTTTCACAGATATGGGCAGAAGCTTCATACAACTTTCCTGATGCATACATGTAATGTAACAAACATACATTCTGCAGGAAAGATACCAAATTTTTGATTATTCTTATATCTACTTGTTCTCCGTTGTGATCAACATTATCCGCATTACATATTTTCTGAATCAAAAAAATAAGTAACACCTTCTTTCAGAGGGTTTTATCCAAACACGCACTTTAGCTTTCTTACCTATTTTTATTATGCTATTATTGCTACCTGTTTGGGTTTTTTTTAATGGCAAGAACTCATTTTGTATACTCAGAAGAGCAGGAGTGATCCAACAGACATTAAGACCTAGAACTGCTGTTCAGTTTGCTTCCGTATCGTTAAGTCATGAGGCTGAGGATTCTTAATGAAATGGATCTACTTTGCGTGCAGTTACTCATGTTGAAAATTATTCACAAACAATGATCTTATTACTTCATTTTGCGCCTACTACTACAGATAATTCATTACCACATACGGGACAGCTCATAGAAACAAGCAATACAGCCTGGGGGAAGTATTTACAGGATATTATTCCATTGCCTTCTGTAAAACATACCAGCACATCCCATAATCTCACACAGCTTTTCCTTGTGACTGCTGTGTGATGTCTAACCAAGAACTGGGGATGCACATCCGAGTCTCAAATTCAGAATCAAGCAGATACAAGTCAAAGACAGCTCTATTTTGTGTAAGGAAAGTAGGTTACCTAGTTAACCGCATACAAATGAAGCCATTAAGTGTGCTGCCAGGTAGATTCTATGCACTGTAAATTTCAATAGGAAGTCTAGTACTCAATGATCCACCCTTACCTAGCTCCACAGAAATCTATTTAGTGGTTTTTGTTTCTAAAGAATAATAATTTTCTGATTCACTAATAGAGATACTGAGAATATTTCTACTTGCATCTCCTATCCTCCCACTCTGAAAGCTGTGTCACTGCATATTTGTCAAAGGATCCCTGTCACAGATGTTCTGGTTCTGCACTGACTTCTCATAAAAAGCATTCTTCCTACAGACATTCGTTTAAATTATTTTATGTTCCTGCCATTTTTTCCTCACAACCCCATTTTCACAGCTCTTTCCAGACTTAGGTACACGCAAAGTGAACACAATAGTTTTTTATACTGTGGAGACCTGAAACTGATTCCTTTGGGCTCAGTGAGAGCAGGATGGCAGCAAGAGCAGATTTGCATGTATCTGCTAAGGAAAGAACACTTTTTTTTGTACTCTGGATCATGTACCTTACTCTCCATGACACTGTTAAATGGAACATGATGCAGCTCCTTTAGCTTCCCAGTGTTTCAGAAAAATAAACACTAAGAGGTCAGAATACCTTTTTCCTCTCCTTTTTAAATCCATACAAATATTAATGTTGATGCTCTTGGCAAATTATATATGGACCTATGTGTATTTATATAGCTGCTAACACTTATATCTGACCACTTACTGTTGTTCAGCATAAAGACTACAGTTAAAATACAAAGTCAAATTCTTAGAGCACTGCTGAATGTCTGTTATACTATGGCAATACATTAGTTACAAAAATCTCGTTTTTAGTAGGCACAGATCATTTGGTTTCAGCACCATTCCCTAAATGACATGGCCAACAAAACACTTAGGAAAAATACGACACTTGCTCAAGCAAGTTAAATCAGGCACTGTTTATAGAAAAGGCAGTGACTTACAATAGGATTGTTTTTGTTGTCCAAATTAAAAATAAAGGCACATTCATTGTGGCAGGGTGATGATTTCTGCAAATGCAGCCAGATGAAAAACTACAATCAAAGACAACCCACAAAACCCCTGTTGCAAGGACAGCCTGGATTCAGTCTGTCCATCAGAAAGGCCATTCCTTTCAGTAAGGATTACTTATGGTTTGCTGGTTTCAGTGCTTTATTTCACGATACAGCACAGCGAACAGCAAGACACTGCGGACCGACTGCCTGCTACAAACTTTGTAGGAACGCGTCAGAAACTCTATTTTCATCTAGAAAGCCCAGCATCAAGAAATTTCAGCAATAATGCTTTTTTGAATTACAAAAGAACAAAGAGGTATTTTCTAATCATTCCTCTGTTTCTCTACTAACCTGGGAGCATACTGGCTTCAAAAATATGAAATAATATTTTGATAACCAAAGAAACTATTTCCGAACTATTTCCACTTCAAGTTGTTAACTGTAATCCTTTGCTATTGTAAGGCAAATTTTTTCCTACAATGCATTTTGCCTCTTCCTTCAACCATTTGATCAGTAGCTTATGATAACCTATGCCTAAAATTATTCTTGTCAAATACTTTTAATTTTTTTTCTTTCCATAGCCAAGCCCTTATCCAGATCCTTCTGATTTATACAAAAATAAAACAATTCACTTCACTGGAGTTCAGCTGCTCAGATAGCCTTAGTTTTCTTCTAACGGGATCTCAATCTCCTGTTTCCTGAGTCCTCACCTTACAGAACATTTTGGTATGTTTCCATCCTTAAAAAACCTTTATGGATTTAGTATACATTTTAATAGGAGTGTTAGTAGCCATTCTGCCATTCCCTTCCTGCAGACGAAGGTGAGGTCTCACCTGACTTGTCGGAAGAATCATCATACTCCACGTTGAAGGAGTGCCCGTTGTTGACGATGCTTCTGGCCGTGCTGGCATCATAACTGAAGCTGAGAGGCTTCAGAGAGGAGTCATACTTGGCGGACTTGGTGCTGATGGCAATAGGGGACTGGCGCTCTCCATTGGCGATGGGAAAGTGCTCATGCCAGTGAGCAGGTCCTGCAAGACAGAGGAAAGCAACTCAGTGGGAAAAGACACACGGGGGATATAAGCGATAACCTTCCCTCTGGACATCGGGATGTTCGAACACCATTATCAGCCTTTAGCTGCGAAACCACTTGTGCGGGCTGGCGGCAGCGGCAGCACAGGCGAGCGAAGATCCCACCTGGGAACCGAGGCACCCGGCAGCCCCACAGCCTCGGCGGCTCAGGCGGGGGTTGTACCGGGGAGTCCTCGGGGCCACCCTGTCCTGTGGAGTAGCGCCCGTCGTTCCCTTCCCGAAGTACAGGAACGTCATCAAGAAAGCAGGAGATGCTCCGGCACCGCGTGCAGAGCGCCGGACAGGTTGCCCGGGCGCAGGTGCATTTCAAGGTTACGACAAAAAAGCGCCACCGAGCTCACTGCCGCTTCGGCAAGGGCTCCGCGGGGCAGCAGCGGGCACGTCCCGGGCGCGGCTCCCGGGGACCTGCCGGCAGGTGTCCTGCACCGCCGGGCACTCACACTCACCGTCGTGGCTGCCGTATCCCCAGTGGTGGGACATGGTGCGCGGCCCTGCTCTGCCTGCGGAGGCTGTCTCAGCGCCGTGTCCCCAGCACGCTCTCAGGGGCTTTTATAGGCTCCCGCCAACTCCATGCCCTTCTCGGCGGCCGGAGAAGGGGTGGGGAGTGAGGGCGAGGGCGGAGGGAGACTCCGCTGGGGGCGGAGAGAGCGGTCCCTTATAATCCGCGATCGGCCGCGGAGCTGTGGCGGGCTCGGCGAAGAGCGCCCTCCGCAGGCGGGCGTGTGGCGCGACGTGGTCCGGCGCGGTGGCGGGCAGGCCGGGGGTGCTGGGCCGCCCTCCGCGCTCCCGCCCTCCTTCCGCGCATCGCGTACCTGCGGGCGCTGCGGGGCGCCGTGACCTTGGGAGGTGCCGGCGGCTGGGCCGAGCAGCGCGCCGGGAGCCCGTGCGGGGCGGGCGGCGGGTGCGAGAGTGCGGTGTGAGAGAGGGAGCGGGTGAGCGTCCGTGTGTCCCTCTGTGTGTGTGCGTGCCTGCATGTGTGTCAGTGTGTGTGTATGTGTGTGTACGTGCGCGGCGCGGCAGGGCGGTCGGGTGCTGCTCCCTGCCGGGAGCGGAGGGAAAGGAGGCAAGAGGGCAGCCCGGCAGGGCAGTTCGGCCGTGCGGGAGCCGTGCCGGAGGGTCCTGCAAGCCAGGGTTTGCCATAGGTGCCAGGTTTTGGAGGCGGAGATCGGCGGAGTTGCGGAGAGGAGCTGTGGTGGGGCTTCAGAAGAACGGGGACGTCACCGCTTATTGCTCCGTAGTGCGTTTTTCCTGCTCGCCTCCGGAGAAGCTGCAGGTCGAGCTGGGCTTACGTTTAATTCTACCACTTAGGCAATACACACTTAACTGTGAGTGCGGCTCAGCTACCGCTCTGGAGGCTGGATTAACAAGAACAAAACTGAGCAATACATATTTTGGATTTTTTCTTATTGCGCAACGCTCCGGTGTTCTATGGCAGGACAGGAGGGATCGGACCTTGGCAGCCCTTTCGGCGGCGGCTCCGTTCCATGTCGTGCCGGCTTCCCTCGGCCCGGCGCTGCGGTGGGGCGGGCTGGCCCCGAGGGGCAGCTCCTATCCGAGTGCGTTTGCAGATGGTCCTGTTGGAAGGCTTTTCTGTGTCTTGCTCTGAGCAATTTTCGGTATGGAAATGACATTGGAACTTAACCCCATTTTCTTAAGATGGTTTATTCAAACCTGGTTTTATGTTGTTCTGTTGTGATTTAACCACAGGGGTCTAAATTCTGTTTTCAGTGAGGTCATTGTAAATCTAGAATAACAACAGAATGACTTCATCATTTACATTCAGTATTGTAAAATCTGTCTTCTGTTTTTATTTGTAAGAAGAGGGAGGAAAGTCTATTTTTATAATGGGTACTGTTGGTAACAGCAAACATAACCAGCTGGAAATTGCTTACAAGAATTAAAGGCATTTCTCAGACCCTTTCAAGAATAAGCAGAAAATATTTAAAGCTTATTGGTGACTAACACAGTGTGTGTCCTCACATTTGCATGCCTCAATATGGTTTAGCAACCCTAAAATGGAAATGTGATAGCAAAAGTTTCTACACAGAAGTTATTTAGAAATGGCTGTGGTGTGTGATGGAGAACAAAAAATGGAAATGCATATTACACGTTTATTAGGCATTCCTTGTTTGCTCATTATTTACACTTTACATCAATCACTTTCAAATGTGCCAGTCGTGCTATCCAGTATATCAGCAGTCTCGTAAATGCACAGATACACAAATCCATATAGGTAAGGACCCTTGAAGAACATAGCAAAAAATATCCCTTTATGTTGTAAGAAGGAATAAGATTTCGGTACCTTTCAGAAGGTTTCCTTCCATTCAATTTTACTATTGAAAAAATCCATTCAGCCTGATGCCTCTGCACTCTCATAAGTGAAGTTTCCACTGATGTCAACAGGAGTACCACATAAAGGACAAGTACAGGATTAAACACGACACAATGTTTGGCATGGTAGACTTCCTAAAAGATCTTAGGGTTCTTACCAGGGAAATGAAGTCGGTCACCCGCATCACCATGGGACTGAGATTCTTTATTACTTGAATCTTCATATTCTTATCAGTAGACATGTGGTACATGCTAAGCACACAGACATACATCCACAAATCAAAGGTCCAGTGCTCTTAAATACCTATTTTCCTTGATCATTCAGCAGTACTTGCAGGCTTGAGCCCATGCCAAGGGACTGTTGAAAGCCTGGCATTAACTTGGGTTTGTTGATTCCAGGCTCTTTCTTTTCTGTCTCCCACCTGCATCAGACTCATAATCTGTGACTGTGGTTTTACGGCAGAATGCAGTGCCTCAGAGAAGGCCATCAGCTAGCCCTGAGAGGAAGGTGGATACTAGAAACGGTACAATCGATAATACTGCACATGGGTGAAGCTGCAAGGCCTGTTAGCAACAGGACACAATACACATCAGCTCAGTGCCTACAGCAGTTCAGGCTCCTCACAGAAATCCAAACTATGCTCCATGAGGCTGCTCCTCTCTGCCACAGTTGTGATGAAGTCGGTGAAATGACGAACACACCAGTGAGGCCTACCTGCATGTACAGAATGTGTAGGAGCAGTTCCTAAAATCCTGCGGCAACAGAAGCATTATAAATATATTTCAAGCAATACAAATACAGGGAACAGATTAGATAATTATTATAGCCATTTGATTACTCATGACTGACATTTTAACATTTTGGGTAGAAGAGATGCCAGTGTAATCTTGTCTCCCTTTTTTGTCACTACCGGTACCACATACTGGGAAGGCTTTTTAGAAACTAATAAAACCAGATGCTATTCTTCATGTCTTCTCAATTTCTTACAGTCACATCACGTCTGAATGTGGTAAACAAATCGGTGTTTCTAGATTTGATGGTACTTTTGAATCCTATTAGTAAATACATATAGAAGCAGCATCAATAGCTTCAGTAAGTGCAAACTCTTCACTCAGATACCTCCATGTTGTTTATGGTACTCATTTGTGGGCAAAGGACAGTACAAAGCCTTTATATCACTTAGGCCCCACTTGAATTCTGCTTTGAAGCTTTACATTTGATGACTGTGCACAGGAAGGGCACATCCTGTTTGTGTATGTTTTATGAAATTTCCTGAAATATATTTTTATTGTCATTATTATGACTTGTGAAGCACAGAAAATGTCAGTACAGATGGAAAATGGCACAGATTCTTCCACATCAAAGTCTTTTTTTTCTTTAGTAAAATGCCTACTTCTAGTATTCTGGTTGCAGGAGTGACGACATGTCACACAGGTTTTAACCTGCTAGACAGTTTCAGCAAAAGTGCATACAATGATTATGTTGTAAATCTACCTTTTAATTTTCATGGTAGATTTTCAACTCCGAGAATCTATTTGCAGGCTTTTTTTAACATTAACAGTCATGTTTCTGTTCAGTGCTGAGCAAGATGCAGAAGAACCTTGAAATATTCTGATTAATTCCAGCAATTCCGTGAAAGTTAAATGCAATTATGAAAATAAAAGTAATTTTTGGTCCTTCAGTGATGTCAGGTTACAGTCCTTTCTTGAATTACAAAAATGATGCTTTACTACTAATTTCTAATGAGAGACTAATACAGGTACTAGCACGCGTTCTTCACGGGTCCTTACCTACACGGATTTGTGTATCTGTGTATTTACGAGACTGTTGATATACTGGATAGCACGACTGGCAGACTTGAAAGTGATTGAAGTCACACCCAAACGAGCAGGAAATAGCAGAGCAAACCCTCTTAATAACAAAAGACCTTCACATGAATCTGTGTCTTTTGCCATCAATGGGTATAAAGAAGAAGGATGGATACAAACCCTAACCTTTGATCCAAAGCCTGCACCTGAGGCCTCTAGTTCTAATGAAATACTGCAAATTGAACTGGACAATCCTAGCAGCTGTGTGAATCTGTCACTGAATTTGAGGTAGTTTAAAAGTAGCAATGAAACCTGCCAAGGTTTGCAAATACTTAATAAATAGATGAAATAGCCACATAATGCAAACCTCTTTTTTGGTTCCTGGGAAAATAGTTGAGTTTTATTTTGACAAGATATCTGTTGGTTTGTTTAAGTTTCAGTCAAGGAAAAACTTAGAGTAAGATATTGAGAAACCTCTTTTGCTATATATTTCTACATCAAGCTGACACTTAATGAAAGCTTCTGCATTCCCTATGAAATTCTGTGATAGGCTGACACTGGGCAAAGAACCTTCAGATTTTCTGGGGTAAAGTATAAGTCTGAATTGTAACAAGCTTGTGTCTCAGAACTGATGTTTCTTTCTCTACACTATTAACTGCTCACTCATTCTCTTCTACCTGGGTAAAAAATTAACATTATTGTCCTACTTGTGTCAGCATTAGATGCCTTACTTGGTGATAAGGAAACAACCTCACGACTTCAGAAAGAATGCTTTGGAACCTTTCCCTTTCTTACATGCATATACTGATTTTTGGACTTTAAAGGCTACAGAAACCAACAGGAAGTGCACACACTATTGCAGGCTGGTTTTGTTCACATTTCCTCTCACCCACTTCATCGTCCTTTCTCTTATTCCAGAGAGGTGCACACACATACACAAAGACATAATTTTTCAGACTGTTGCATGATTCCAATACTAGGCTTTTTTAAACTTTGTTTTAGGGAGGAGAGAGCTGTACTGCATTCAGCAGTGATGAACAGTAACTTCACTCATGAAAAATGAAAATAAACTCACCTGCTTTATTTTTAGGAGTTTTTTTGGTTGTTCTTTTTTTTTTTTTTTAAGATACTGCAGTATCTGGCAATGGAAAATTTGGTATTGGAAAATCTGGCAGTAAAATATTGTTGATTTAAAAATAAATTCTATTCACAGAAATTGAAAGAGGAAAGCTCATTATGGGTACTATGTATGGTTAAGGCTTTGTATTTACTCAGCCAAGGTTTAAACCCAAATTGGTGAGTTTAAACAGCTTAGTACAACAGCTGCTATCCATCTCACAAAGTTCAAATCGGTTCAACCTTTTCACTGGCATATGCAATCAAAGCAAACTGTAAAGCCAGCCTTGTAGAACTAGCTAAACTGTTTTCAGCACAGACTGAAAAAACAAAGAAAAGGTTCTTTCACATCAGTTTTCTGAATGTTGACCCACGGAGTTGCAGATAGCTTCCTCACCCCTTGACACAAAGTACCGGGATAGCCATTTCAGATATGTTATCTCTCAAACAGTTTAACCTGGGGATAATACTTCATCTCCTACTCATGTCAGAGCTTGACCCCAGAATGTCCTCTGCAGATTAAGGCCTGAGGTGGTGTGAAAAGGGAAAGCAGTACAGAGCTGGCCTAACCAGTTTTTAGTCAGAAAGCCATTAAAAAATTCAGCCCCTGTCAGTGGATAACATCACTGGTTATCCCAGCAACGTTTAAGGCTTTGTGTTGGAATGGATATTGTCTGCTCTCCACTCTATTCCTTTCTGTGAAAATCTCCTATATGCTTTTCCATCCTGGAGTGATGTGGATTTCACGGAACATCTCTTCTACTTGCTTAGGATGCAGCTACCTTGCAAACAGCCAGGCTAACTGAAAATATTGGTGTCACCCTGCAACACTCCCCACAAATTATTAAAACACATCAGTGACAGAAGTTAGCTTTGCCATAGATTTTCTTTGAAAAAGACAGTTTTAGGTAAAGAGAAATTGGCTTCCTGCTGCTATTAGAGGAAAATGGTAATTATCTTCAGAAACAAGTAGAGGGGTGACAGTATTTTCAAAAAGCATAGGAAAATGTAGAAAAAATAATAGTTCACGACTTTTTATGTTTTTAGCATTTTAAGATGCTTACTTTGGACTAATGTAAGTTAGCACTCATTAAAGATTACTGTTAGAAGCTCATCAGTTTCAGACACTTTACAAAGTCATGGATTGTAAAATGATTCTACAAAGTTCCTTTTGTTTTTCATATCTGTCCAAGCTGTATATTTTTATTTTTCTGAAGAAGTAGAAAATGGAGAAAAATTAATCCAAATTCATCTCTACTTTACAGCTAGAGGAAGACCCTACTTGCAGGTAGAATGGAGGACTTGATCTTCAATGAGAATGAATACCAAGTAGATGCTTTGAATTTGGATTGCTCTAAACTAATCAAAATTGAAAATTACACTGTTGCCTGAATACTTCTAATTTATTGTATTCTGATTTATTGCATAGCTCACAAAGTCGACTTTTCCACTCAGAAAGCTAAGTTCAATAATGTAACTTCTATTTTCAGATTTCTCCATTTTTCGTGGTGTTTACCATATGCAACTCTGAAAACTTCTATTCAGTAAGCATTAACATTAGTGAGCCTTCTTAAGGATTCTGATTGGATTAGTATTTTCCCAGGACTGATATACTACACAAAACTGGTTTATTATGCAGCTCATTGTAAAAAGCCTTTCAAAATGTACAAATAACTATACGTTGTATACCAAATTGTCCACTATTCCAGGTAACAACTGAAAATAATGATGAGCAGCTACCACCTCTTTTATATGAAAGCATTACAGAATGTTTGCCTTTAAATTCTAAGTGGCTTTCTATAATGGACTGGCAGCAGGATATAATCTCTTTCCCACCACTTGTTTTGAGCTGAATATTCTTCAAAGAATAGAACTCAAACTGAAATTAGACATAGAAATTAATTACATCTCATTGCCAGAGTTCAGAGGAGAAAGAGTTGCTCACATAAGCTGATTTTACCAAGAACATGATTTTGGTAGTCATGATTTTGTCTGCCAGCAATTCCCTGGGAAACAGGCTTGGCTGACTAGTTAAATTATGTATAGGGCTTTGTCAGAATGCACAGCTGACATTTTTTGAATAATAATTTTTAACATGCAAACTGTTGGTTATAAAAATGGTGAAAACCCCTAAATAATAAGTTCACGGAAGTGGAGACACAGCACAGTGATGTATTGACCCAGAAGAAATCCATGATGGTGCTGTACAAGCAGTTATAGCTCTTTCAGTGTCAGTGATGTGTTGCAGTTGCCAGTATTGGGGACAAATCCTGTAGAAAGGGACACAGGCAGAAGGATGGTAACATGAGGATAAAACTGTGTACAGCCAGCCTAGAATACAGGGTGCTGTAAACAAAATTAATAAAAAGGCAACCGTGCTCTTCTACGCTTGATAACCTCCAACTGGGAATTAAGGCTACTAGGTAAACTTCTAAAAATGGCATGTTTTCCTAAAAGACATCACATGCTGTGTCTGCTGAATCCTTTTTTTTTTCCCTGTGGTCAAAACCAAGCATTCTGGCAGTCAGTTACAGCTACCATCTGAAATTTCTACGCACAGAGGAGAAAATCATGGAACCTCCTTCCAGAATGCAAAGTAACGCTGAAGGGCAATTGGCATACCTGCTGTGCTGAATAAAAATAGCTAGTGAGGTTGACTGTGCAAAGCCATAGAGACTATGCTTTATTTGAAGAAATAGCTCAGATGAGGCTTGTCATTTGACACAGAGATGGTTTGACGGTATGAAGTGGAAGCATCCAAGCTGATTTGCCAGCAGTAATAAGGCCAGTCAACTTCTGTTTGAAAAGGAAATGAGCCCTTCTCTGACTTGTTATCTTGGTCAGACATATCTGCTGACAAACTACATTAAAGGCCGTTTGTCACTGAATCCAGATCAAATTGTATGACATGAAAGACTTCTGTGGTAGAGCACCAGTGTTACAGTACTCATACACTGCCAACACTTATTTTAAGAAATCAAAAAGCAGATTTCAAGCAAACAATAGAAATTTTTTTATAGCAGTTATCACCATAGAAAGACAGGAAAAGGAAGAAGTAAAGCTTAAGACATTTATATCGCTTCAATGAGTTTATTAAAACCTCTGATGCAATCAGAAACCAGACTTTGAAGATTCCTGGAAAATCTCTCCTGTCCTAGAGTAGTTATTAATTTTGAAGTATCTCCATGATGAGATACAAGGTAGAGTAAAGGTCAGTCAAGTCTTTTCAAGCACTTTGTTGTTATAAGGAACATTAAAACAGGATGCATCTTGAAGCACATCCTGCTTGTCTTGCTTAGGCCATGAGGCATAATGATCTGTAACCTCTAAAATAGATCCTCAGACTCAGTTTAGACTGCGAAAGTCTGGGTTTTTCCAAACACCTTTGTAGAGGGATCAATAGGAATTGTTCGCACTAATGATTTACTTACTGAACAACTCTGAACAAATTGCTAAGACTGTTTATCAGAAAGTTCTGGAAAAAAGTGTAACTTTCGTTTTGTATCCATCAATAGAACCGAGTTTTAGGTCATTAATGAGTTTGCTTAATTTAGAAGCACCTTGTCATTAGAGACACACAGGTGATCTTCTGTAAAAGGAAAGAACCATCACTTCTGATGAATTTTCACAGTGACTATATGGTCAACACAAGATCAAGCTCTCTGCTAGAGCAAAGCTGTACCAAGCTCTTGTACCTACCTCTCTGCCAGACAAGCACAAAATCTGGCTATTTAACAGAAGATGACTTCTCACAACCAACACGGGCTAATTCATAAGGCGATATAACAAGCTGATCTATAATGAAGCCTTGCAGCACATTGACTGCATTATCATCAAGACATTATTGATGATAGTTCCACCATGATGGGCAGAACTCATAACACAGTTTGAGGTGTGAAGGACTAAGCAGCTTTTGATAGGGAAAGAAATAATGTGAAAAGAAGACTCGTAGCAGATAACAGCGAGAGCCAGGAACTGGTAAGTCACAACCCAAAGCTTCATTTGACTGGTCATGAGACATGTACCAGATCCTTTGAGAAGCTGAGGGAAGAAAGAACTCTGGGGATAGTTCACACATGACAGCAGCTGCTCTCTGTGAGCAGAGCCAGGCTGTGCTTGCTGCATGTACACCAAGTGACTAGCTGGATTCATCAGCTTGTACCAGCTCTCTTCCCACAGCTAAGGGCTCATGAGATTCTACACTAGCACAGACTCCCTGTCAGTCAAATGGCACACTCCTCTAGTGTGGGAGCTGTGCCTGAATTGCTGGCAAGTTACAGAGAACTTACATGCCAAATTACAGCCATCTCTGCTCCAAAAGACACAACTGGCTAGGTGTGGTTAACATCAATTCGTATCAATTATTTTCTGCACAAAATAACGGAAACTGAGATAAGGCAAAAGCCCCTCTGGGCAGGAATAACTTTATTTTGGACTAGAGTGTACACAAGACAAAGGACTGATCAATAGTGTTGGCACAAACAACAGCTGCAAACGGAAGAGCTCTGAACACCACTGCAAGTTGTGCAATACAGGGCGTTTATTGCATATAGACTGGCACAGCCAGTTGTACACTCCCTGACCTTGTTAACTCACCCTCTCTGCCTCATGATTGTCATTTACCAGTGATGTACAACAACAGTCTGATATTTCCCCACAATAAGGGTTCTGGGGAAAAGGTCAGGATCCACCTGTAGCAAAACTATTCCAGACCCAAGAAGTTACTAGAAAATGGAAGGTCATTCTGGTCAGCAACTATATCGCACTTCACTAGCAAACTACTATTTTTTCGATTATATAATTTGTCCAGTTGCAGTAACATCCCAGAGGCAGCCTCAGACACACACAAATAATCAACTGTCTTTATAATTACTTTTAGAAGAATCTATAATTGTTCCTAGCAAAAAATTGCAATAGTGCCAAGTTCAGAATCCATGGATTTTTTTAATATGACTATTACATAATGAAAACTCGATCCAAACTGTATCAAGGGCAAAAACATACAGTGACATTTAAAAATTAAAACAGTCTTATAAACAAGGTGTTTTAAGACTACCTCTTAAAATAATTTTATCAGAATAAACCTAAATTTAAATGAGGCTTAATTCAACATTTTTTGGACTTTCTGCTTGATGACATTTTTATGCATTATCTATATAGTTTTTGCCAATAAACTCCTTTAACTGATAAACAAACTGAATCTTCTCTGAAAAGTATCACCCCTCTCCTTTTCAGGTGAACAACAACCAACATCACTCTTAAATCCCTCTCACTTCTCTTGTCTGACTTTACCTTACAAAAGAATAAGGTAGTAGGTATGGATAGCTCAGAATTATGTATATGGGATAATCATATCTTGATCTTAGTTAAAATTCTAAGCACTGAATGATGACAGATTTGAAAGCAGATTTTATTCAATGGCTTCTGTATAAGCCTTGCCTATCAATTTATGTCCTCTTGCTTAGCAGTTCTGGTAAAAATGACACTAACTTACCTGCCAGCCTTAGGTTTGGTCAGAACTGAGACAGCACTCAGGAAAGGAATTGGTATTATCAAAGTATCGTCTCTACCTGCTCTACAGCCTTCATATTAACATATCCATGCCAGCATCAAACCTCCTTAAACGCTATGCTGTATTTATCCATCATTATATACGAGGAAGCTGGTTTATCCATCATTGTATACCAGCAGCAGCACGTGACTGCAATGACCTAATTAAAAAGGAATTATTTTTCCTTGAGAAGACAGATAAGAGATAACAGGGTATCCTTTCGTGTTAATAAAACATGAAATAAACTTGACTGCATGGGATTTGGCTTTGAAACAACCTAAATATTTTGTTTGATTACAAGGTATTTAATGGCTCGTGGATGTGGTATTGATCTGAGACATCTATTTTATGCTAATATTTGTACAGGAGATGAACAGGTTCTTTTAGCTTAAGTGTTCTCAACATAAAAGTCAGGCTGATTAAGGTAATAGCATTGACACACAATATAACATTATTTACCTTTTCTCCTAACTGGCTCCTACTTTAGTTTCCAGGATTCATGAACTAAATGCTGGTATTATTAGTACGTAATTTTTTCTATGAGTATTATTCTTTAATCCAAGTTTCTTCTCTTTATAAATTATGGTTATTTCAGTAAACACTATTTTCCCCCAAAAAATATTCATATTTCTTTTGAAGCATCTCAGTCTCTGTCTTGGTCCACTCTTGAGTCAATCTTTCTAATATGCCTCATCTTCATTCTACTACCTAGAAGGGTCAGTTTTGGAGCTGACATTTTCCTTTCTCTAAATTTTTTGCTATACTGTTATCTCTCTCATTTAAGGTTGCCTCTCTTTCCTTTCTCACTTTGAGTCTACTTCTGTGGCTAATTAACGAATATTATCCAGGCCTTTTGTCTCTCTTTTTCTGCAAATATTCAGCAATTCATCTTGCTCTGTTTTTCACTGTGATTTGATGGATTTCTGACAGTATCAGTTCATGTCTTATTTTTCACGCATCTTAGCTTGTCTTTTGATCTTTCTGACTGTTTCCTAAAGAGCTCTGTTTGAACTAAATGTGCCCTTTCTACCTCTTTTCTCCCTTACATTTTCCATAGTACACATGCAATATTTGACTCTTCTGGAGGACATCTAAACTCTTCCAATAAAAGACTTGTCTACATCACAAGCGCTTTTATTGTTAATGACACCTATGCTCCAATCCCACAACTACGATTTCAACACCTTTATACATGTGCAGTGATAGCAGCCTGAGTTAGCAGACTTACCTTACATGATAATAAGATCTGAATTAGCAAAATAATCTTATCAGAATTTAACTGAGTTAGAAAACTAAAGCTTACCTCCTTTTTTTTCCCCATAATTTCTCATGTAAAGTGTAGTAGAGAGAGAAGTAACTAGGACCAGGCAGACTATTCACATGTCTGTGTCTTTCAGTGCTTCTACAAACTGGGTATTCATTTCCCCCGGCACTCCTGTTTTCTGAAAACTGTATAGACATACCACACTACTGGTTAATCTTCATTTTTTCCTCGAAAGACTTTCATCATTAATATTAACTCTTGTCCTCTCAAATCAAGGAACAGTCCCTGAAACTCTTTGATGATGGAAGCATACTAGATTTCTCACAGGCTGGTGAAAATAATGGCCCTGGAAGGGTGACATTAGCAGAAGCTCCAAGTGTCATTCTATCATGGTCTTGCAACATCAGGTGCAGCTGGGTATCTACAGGTTGCTCTATTAATGACCTCAGCAGATCAACATGCAGCAGGGTGAGGCTAAGGACGTCAATCAAAAGTGTGTCTCTTACACACATCATGAGCCCCTTCAACAGCTTTTCAGTAAGGCCCATTCCAAAACATGGAGCCTTAGACACTCTAATAATCAGTCTCTGGAAAATCTGATTTCAAGAAGATGATGTTTCTGAACAGCAGCCTACAATCACATGAGATCATTATACATCTAACCAGGAAAAATATACATAGTAAGTTTTTTCCAACATTGTGCTCCAAAATGGACATCTTGCCATTTTTGGAGGGCAGGACTGAAATTTGAGATGATCTGGGAGAGGAAGAACCACAAGACTGTGAAAGCACCCTAAGCTGTAGTATTAATAGAGTCGACTTCCCTGCTTTCACAAAATATGTCTGTATTTCTGTACAGAAAGTTTTGACACCAAAGAGATGACAGCACAGTTAATGGCTGTTGTCATGAAGGTTATTGTTTCCCAAACTCCTAAGTTTAACTATGAGGAAAAGGTAGGTAAGTACCCTCCCATGCTGCTTTTCCTTCCCTAATCCTTCTGATGTCCCCCTAATCTACATACTTTCCTACCAGAAAGGGAAAGAAATTTCAGCAGCTAAGCCCTTCCTGCATTATGCTACCACTGCATTATAACACCACTGTTGCAATTTTACATGATTAAGTTCTGTCTAGGTGAAGGCAATAATTTTCTAAAACTGGTGAGAGACAGTGGGTGCAGAAAATCTCAGACCATGGTAAGTCTATTTAATGTCAGTTTTAATTCCTACAGTTATCAGGGATCGCAGTCTTAGGTTGCATGGAAAATGTCCAGGAAGACAGGATAAACTGAAGCAAGATAGAGTCGATAAGGTGGTTCCAAATTCATAAATCACCATGTCTGAAATGATCCGTGTGACCCACTTTTATCAAATTCAGGTACTACAGTCTGCAGGTTTCACTCCTTGTTCTTTTTTGCAGGTTGAAGTACCGTGACTTTTCAGCCCTAAACCCGCTCCAGACCATACAGACATTATTGCATAGTGCAGAGTGCAGGATTTGGACGCCCCTGGGGCTGCTGGGGAACCAGAAATTCCAGGCATTTGAGGAAGGGAGGTGTAAACAGCAAAACAATAAGCTCATGTGCTCAAGCCCCTGCAGCAGGGTACAAGGTGTGCTAAACATTTTATTAGGGCAGAGAAGGGGGGTAAGAAGGGCTCTGCAGAAAGCCAACAAATTATTGCTGTTATATAACTGCTGTTAGGCAGGCTGCCTGCATGCCTTTGTTGAACCTCAGCTTCATGAACTTAGGGTTAATTATTTCACTATGTCCTGCTGTACTTGTATTATTTTGCTGGCTACTTCTCCTCTATTCATTTAATATCTTTTGTTTTCTTGCACAGTTTTAAGCTTACAAGGAAATAAATATGGATACTTGAGCATAAAAGTTTCATGAAAATTCAATGAAACATCAGTGCCTTGGAATATAAACCTAGTTTTATTACACAAAATCTATAAGAAAATTCAACACAAATTGATGCTAGCAGAAGAAAACCCCTCAACAATATGGAGATACAAAAAGAAAGTATCTTCTCCATAAAATGCAAGGACAGTGCAAAGAATGCAAAGACATACCTAATCACAGTTACAGCAGCTCCATTTTCTAAGCCTCCTACCTAACTTGGAAACTAAGCAACACATAGGTAAAATAATGCATCAGATGACCTCTGTCAATACAAACATATATGTGTTCACATTCAGTCACTCACAGACTTCACCTTGACTTCAACAAGTATTAATTATCTTGGGTGCACTTTCAAAAACTATTGGTGAACAGAGCAGATCAGATCAGATCAGATAATCCAAATATAGCATACTTTCTATTTTGATAAACAAAGAAAGGAGAAACGGTAATAATAAACTCACTGAGACACAAAATCACAGATTTAAGGGAGGTGTGGAAGACATTGTACAGGGTAAAAAGTCATGCACAAGAAATCATGCTAAAGAATTGTCATTAAATGCAACAGTTTTAGAAAAAAAGCTCTAACTCTTGAGTTTTATGGCAATGTTAATGTTTACCTCTGATGACAGCAAAAAACAGTGGCTTGGCCAGTGCCAGGTGCAGCCTAGCTCTCTCTGGTTTTCTTCCTGCCCACCCTGAGAGACCTGGCAAATGAAAGCAGGCTGGAACATTTCTTCTGTGGCTGTGCAGAGGTCCCATAAAGGAAACTTCTGTAATCACCTGCCACTGCTGCTGGGGTCTGCCAGGGAGCAACTGGAGAGAAGCATTTCCTACAGCTTTACTAGGGCCACTCCTCAGTTCAGATAAATTTTAAATCAATCTGTATTGTGCCAAGGGGATGTTGATTCAGAATTATTCCCAAAGTTAGAGAAAATATCACTTACCTAATAGAAATAGTTCCTCCATTATTTGGGGGTTCATCTTTATTCCCTTTTTCTTTCCTCAGATAAAAGGACTTCGTGTGAGAGATAAAACTGTCTCTCGTTTATTCCCTGAAACACAGCAGAGAACATGCCATAGCAGATCTGGAAGCGTGGCCCTGCTGGACCTTAAGCAGGAGTTTCAGAACCACAAGTCCATGACTTTTTGGTCCTTCAACCTATAGGAGAAAAGCCTTGCAAGCTCTTCTGCTGATTTAGGCTTTTTTTTAAAACCCTGCCATCGAACACCAGTGAGTCTTTCTTCTGCCTCTGACAAGGTTTAGAAGATTTGTTTCTGTTTGCATCATGGAAATTTAACTACTTGGATACAGTGTGCCTAGCACAGGGCGTACTGACTAGGAGAGGGCATCTGACGGGCTACAGGAAAACGGCTCAATAGGACTGACCCAAGAAGACCCCCAAAACAATGGAGCTGAAAAACCACAGCATACTCAGAAGGCAAAATCTCAGCTGCATTTGTCTGTGTCTGCCTGCATTATTACTGTCGTTCAGATGTGCAAATAAATGCGGTTTATATTCTGTCTCTACTGCACTGGGTCTTGTGACTGCATGGAGCTGTATCAGTGACGACACCTCTGTAATGATGAGCAGTTCCTCTGAAAGGCGAAGGCAAAGGTCTGCATTTGTGCTATTAAATCCAACGTGCATATGCGGGGGAGGAAAGCTTATACCAAATATAAACACATAGCAAACGCTTGAACACGTCCCCTCCAATTCCCTCCGCTGGGAGTTCAAATCCCCATTAATCTGCTCCCTGCTTGCAGCTCACAACCCGATTATATCTACCCGCGCCCCACACGCTTGGCTGTGTCATGGGGTATGCTCAGCCTAGTACGACAAGGACTACTCAGGCTGCTCCCCAAATCTCAGATTGGTCCCCAAATCCCAGGCTGCTCCCCTGCTTCCCAGGCTGGGCCCGTGGGAGAGGGCAGAGCCGGCGCCTCGGCAGAGGCCGGGCTTACCCCTCGTTCAGCGCCACAGTTCGCACCGGGTAACCGGGGACACGCACTGGGGACCGACAGAGCGAGACACGAGCTGCCAGTGCCTTAAATTGCCCATCCCCGCATTCGCTTGTCCGTACGATGAACTACACTGTCACAGCAGGCGGCCGGTGCTGTTCACAGGCCGTCGGGAGCGCTGCCCGGCGGGCTGGCATCGGGACTCCTGGCAACTCCTACGTTAAGACTGCCGGTGAGCAGGGAGGAGTGTGGCGCCAGCCACAGCGGAGCGCCAGAGCGAGCAGAGAGGCGAGCCCAGCCCGGCCCAGCCCGGCCCGGCCCGGCCGAGGCAAGGGGCGAAGCTGCCCCAGCCCTGGGCCGCTGCTGCCGCTTGGCGGGCAGAGCGCGGCGCTGCCCGGCGGGACGCGGGCAGGGCCCGGCGGCGGCGCTCGTTCCGGCCGGGCTTCTGTCGAGGCGCTGGCACTGAGCATTCATCGGCACAAATAGGACCCGATGGGAAGCGTCCCCTGATTTAATCTCATTCTTTGGAGAGTGTGGGCTGTCCAGCGCCCGTTCGTGGGTGACTCTGCTGTGAGCGCAGTCTGTAGCAAGTTCAGCCTCTCACCGGTGCCCGCGTTAGGAACTGCAAGGACCGTTCAGAAACTCAAATCGTCAGGCACATAAAACAAGTAGAAATTAACTGTCAAGAATGACTTCACAAATCAAAGGACTTGCTCAAAGCTGTCCTGTCCATCTGCGTGGGTCAGGCTTCCTGAGAGAGGCTGAACTTCGCTGAATAAACACGAGGCCCTTCCACCCAATCCCTGTGCCCACACTCGCTGGAATAAAGCTCCCTCAAACACACTCCAATCCCCATATCTTTAAGTGGAGGGTGGCAGAGTACTGGAACAAGCTGCCCAAGGAGATCGTGGCATCTTTGTCTCTGGAGACGTTCAAAACCCACATAGATGTGTTCCTCTGTAGCCTGCTCTAGGTGACCCTGTCTTGGCAGGGGGGTTGAGCTAGATGACCTCCAGAGGTCCCTTCCAACCCTAACAATTCTCCGATTCTGTGATCTTGTTCAGAAAGATGCAGATAGAATCATAAAATCACTAAGGTTTGAAAAGACCACTAAGATCACCAAGTCCAACCAAGACACTTCGTAAGTATTTTCTTCTGAAAATAAGAGAGCAAAGTTTATTTAAAATGTGATATTTCACACTGAAAGTGAAATTTCAGAGGGCTGGAAATTTGCTGACCATGACCAAAAACATTTCTTCACACCTGTTTATATTGAATGCTGCTGCATGGCAGTGCTGGTTTAAAACATAGCTGGAAAATTAATCCCCACTTAAGCTGCTCTCTTCCCCCATCCCCTCCTGGTGAGAGGGAGACTAAAAGCAGAGGTTCTGAGTTAAGAATGGTTGCATTGAAAGAGTTGCAGTCAATGGTAGGTGAAGGGGAGGAACGTGAATCCAGCAACCCAATTGCTGTCAAATAAAGTTAACTCTCCTCACTACCTAAAGCCCAGTGTTTGACGCACGGCATCTTAGGTTAATCCTAAAGGGCACTCCATCTCTCCATAGGCACTGTAAGGATACTAAAGTTGCTGGCACTTTGATAAATTCAACTTCTGGCAGTTGTTTTTCTATTCAGATAATTCTTGTCCGTAAGTGCTACGTAAGTGCTCAAAATTTAAGTACTTTATGTAGTACAGGGAATGTAAACTTTCATTTCTTTCAGTTAAAAGTCGTTTTTTGTGGTTTTGTATGATCATTTACAAAACTCCTTATGTTTCATGATAATTAATGGGTACAGTACAACTAAGCTAAGGTTGGTATTTTTGCTCACATTAGTATGCCATACAAACATGTCTGCTCATGTTTTGTAAAAAATGGATGATAGTGATATCACTTGAGTGCAAATATGATGTGAACCAAAGTCTTAGGCTAAAGTTAACACAAGCTTTTGCACACTTGTGTTTAAATACTAGTATTGACCAGCTCATCTGAATGCAGAGCTGCCTGGAAGGCATTTCTCAATTTCTTATTCATGGTACTAAAGTTACTTGATATTTTGAAACTTGTCCTTTCATGCTGGTGTGATCTCATCAGCTTCTGGCTGCAAAATACAGATCCTTATTTCTGACTCAGCTATCTACGTTGCATAGCATCAGCTACAGATTTATCTGTGCCTCAGACGAAAGCAGGGTCATTCCTGAGTCACTGTTCCCTCAGGGACAAAAATGCCAAGATCCTGTTATTTTGCCCATCTGAGTATATTCGTTTTAGTATCAAATTAATTTAGAATATAAAAGATAAGTGCTGACTCACTGGTCCAATTTTTTGCAGCATGTTTTTGGTCTCAGTTGGGATTCAGGTTCTTTTTTCAGTATTGTCATCACTAGGTTTGAAAGAGGAATGGTTCGTTCATCTGATAGCTGGACAGATCTGTGCACACTGTTCAGAAAAACATTTGGTCTGATAGAGGAAAATGACCACGCTGATGGATATTTAATTAATCTGGCAGTGTCACAATGATTTGGGGTTTCATTATTTCAGAGGTAATTATTTGTCTCTCATAAACTCACCTACATGTATGGTGGCAACACCTTCAATCATGAGACATTGCCCAGCAATAGTAGATACTTAGGTACTCCAGACACATGCAATAAATACATGGCCCTTGCCCTCAGAGGACTTACAACCTAATGCCAGGCTCTGGCTGATTTTTCGTAGCAGACATTCTAGTAAGATTTTAAGTGCTCAGGACTTTGCCTTTGAGAGTAAAACAATGCCCTCCCTTTTGTAGGGGAGGGACACTGGGGCAGATTTTCAGGAACATGCAACAGGGAATAATGCTCTGGGAATAATGTCTTCACACCAGCTGGTGGGTCAGTGCTGCACAATAGCACAAACTTTAGGCTGGCTTTGCAATTCCACCTCTGTGTGTGGCACTGGTGGCAAGGGCAGGTGCACGCCCCTGTGGATACCGAGACATGTGGCTGCAAGTAGGTAAAACAGGCATGGGCTGCCTGAAAATCAGGCTTGAGAAAAATACTGGAAGAGTCCTAAGAGACAGATGCAAAACGCTACCTGTGTTTTCCATCACACCAGCTAGAGAATTTTAAGGTTTCTCATAACAATAAAATAAACTGGTATCTCTGTTTATAGCTGCTCAAAGAGTGGATCAAATCATCATTTCGCTTTAATGTTGTAGTCAATAATCATGGAGATATGTGCTATCTTGTAGTAGAATAAATTTTCTGTCTTTGCTCACCACTGAAGTGAAGGACTTGCTAGGTAATAGCCTTACCTCTTCTTTTGTGGGAACATTGGTTTTTCTCTTCTCCTGTTTCCTTATATCTTGGTTTTGGGTGGGGAGAGCATATAGCTAAGACAGTTCTGCCAATTCTATCTTTGGTTTCAGAGATGTGAGCCCTAACTGAGTCATTAAGCCATGTGTATTCCAAGGATGTTCTCTAACAGATTCATGTTCTGTAGGACGTCAGCAAGGCTGATCTCACATTGTATTTTTATCTCGATTTCTGGGACCAATAATTATTCTATCACAAATCATGAATTTTCAGGCAGATGTGATTAGAATTGGTCCATTGGGTCAGACATTTAGCCTGTACTAAATGATGAATGATAGATGAGAAGCAGAATAGCAGACAGTTGTAATGGGTTTGACTGTGCAGAATCCAAGGAGCATAGAATAGGCTGCATTGGAAGGGACACACAAGAATCTAGAGGCTGTTAAGTTAAAAGAAAAAATAACCTTTGCAGCAGCAATCAGCATACAAACAAGTGTGGAGAAACATTTTTGGTCATGGTCAGTTCAGTGAATTTCCATCCCACTGACATCATACTCCTAGTGTGGAATGTCATATTTTAAATAAACTTTGCTCTCTTATTTTCAGAAGGAAATATTTATGAAGTGTCATGGATCTTTCATTTTTCCAAGTTTAATGTCCAGGTAAAGAGCAGAGTCTTTCCCATGTGCAGATTAGTAAAATAAATCTTCCTTACGAAATGCCAAGGGGGATGAGTGTCATATGACTCATGGCAGGTCCTGCACTGTACATGAAATGAGTGTCTCTAGAGTCTCTGGGCCACTTTTAATCACAAAATTTCATCTGCTTTGAAAATGCCTTAGTCTTGGTCAGGGATTAATAAAGGGCCTGAAAGAACTTGAAAATTATTGCTCCCGTTTTTTAGTTATATGTCATTGGTTTAACTTAGGTAGATGATGCAAAGTAGTCTTGTAAATTGGTATCTGTTTATAAATGTACAACATGGAAGATCTTGAAACCCACTGTCCTGCATGTACTTTTAGGTATTTTCAGGTGCATGGCTGTTATGATTCAATGTTAAAAGTCCTCTGCCCAAATTAAGGTACAAATGAGAGCAAATACCAGTTCAACAATACCAACTTTATTTTGTAAAATTATTTGTATAGAGAAACAAGAGAGAAAGACAAAAAGAGCAAGAGAAAGGGAGTAGGAGACAGACACTGCAAAGATAATCAGCACTTTGGATCCGGTAGCATCCCAATGGTCCTTCAGTGTCCCGGGTTTCTTGCTGGCAGGGTCCTACCCAGTTAATTCTTGAGTTTCTTTATACAGTCCCTCATTAGCATGAGAGGTGAGATAATGTGTGTTTTTACCACCCTGCTTGCTCGGATCTCAATTTGGTGGTTGTGGAGGATCTGCTCTGGGAGTCACAATGGAAAGTTGGGATGAAAAGTATCAGTTCTGGTCCTGCCTCAGCAAGGCCAGATCTGAGACTTTGTTCCATTTGCAGCTTGTGCATGGGCACCCATGATGTTTTCTGCAACGGATTTCACAACCCAGTGCTTGTTTAAGGCATGTACTGCAAATGTCATTAACCTTTTACTTCCAGTGGCCCCCATCATATACTGGTGCAGAGAGCTGTTCCTCCCCACATGCAGCACTTCATACTTCTTCTTGCTGAACTTCATGACATTCCTGTTGGCCCATTTCTCCAGCTTGCCAAGGTCCCTCTGGATGGCAGAGCGACCCTCGGGTGTTTCAGTCACTTCTCCCAGTTTTGAGTCATCAGCAGAATTGCTGTTGGTACACTGCTCCATCATCCAGATCATTAATGAAGATGTTAAACAGGACTGAACGCGGTATTGACTCCCAGGATACACCACTAGCTAATGGCTTCCAGCTAGGCGCCATGCTTCTCAAGACCACCCTCTGGACCTGGCCATTCAGCCAGTTTTTGGTCCACCTCAGTGTCTGCTCATCCAGCCTGTATATCAACAGCTTTTCTATGAGGATTTTATGGGAGACATTGTCAAAGGCCTCAGTGAAGTCCAGGTAGACAATATCTGCAGCACTTTTCTGATCTGTCAGGTCACTCGTGTCATTGTAGAACTCTGTGAAGCTGGTCAAACAAGAATTCTGATTGGTGAAGCCATGCTGACTACTCTTGATTATTTTCTTGTCCCTAATGTGCCTAGAAATGGGTTTCAGAATTTGTTGCTTCAGAAGTAGTCAGAAGCTGATGAGATCACACCAGCAATGCAAGGAAAATGCAAGTTGTTTTCTGAGCACCTGGAGGAAGCACTTGAGGTAGCAAAAAATAATGTTTCCAAAAGAAGGGTTAGTTAAGGTGAAACAACAAAGATTCCTTAGTGGCCTTCTATGCTGAGTATTTGGCAGTGGTAGAAGGATGTCAGGCATAGGTGTGAAAATCAGTGTCTGTCCTTATGAGAAAGTGTTAAAACTTCCAGCAGACACTGTTTCTGCAGACTAGGGTGATTACACACAGTTCGAATTAAACATCCCAATTATTCAATGTATTAAATGTTGTCTTTGTGCTGTTCCTTTAAAATATGAAAAAGAAGCTGCGGAGCTAAAAAAAATTACTAGGTACAATTAAATTGTAGAAATGAATAAGCTTTTGTCGCACCATAATCCTGGAGTAATAATTAACCCTGAGCAGGCACTTCATCTCACATAATTATAAAAATTTGATAGTAAAGATAAAGTAACTAGAAAAGTCAGTGCTTTTTGGAGCTACCAAATGCAATTCTACATGTTTCCCCTTGTTCAGTATGGCCCTGACTGCATTGAGATCATAAGTAATCAAAGCAGTATTCAACAACCATAATACACTTTTTCACTGAAATGAACACATGACCTTGTGTCCTGTGATAAGGGGGTAATTTTTTGCCACTGATCACATGCAAGCAAATAATAGAAAGTACTAGAAGGATATAAATTTTACTGTTGATAAGAAGTGCAAGGAATGATACAAATTATCTTGCATATGTGTTTACTCACTCTTCATGAGCGCCTATTTGCTTCATTTTCAGACAGAAGCAATAAAGGTTTACTGAGCACTTTGTGACCTGTTTTTGAGAGTAATGCTTTTCTTGGCTATAAACCATAAAAATCCCTTATTACAAACCTGAATTTGGTGTTATATTATATTGTATAGTTTTATAGCTTTATAGCGATTGTTTCACAGGTTATTACATTGCATACAGATTTGAAATAGTTCAAACTGATGCGTTTGAGAGACAGCACTGGAAATTGTTTGTGTCTCACCAAAACACTGGTGATTCATGAAACCTGTCATCATATCCCCAGATGTGCCCAATTTCTGACATATGAGGGGGAAAAAGACAAAAATATAATATCTGTTCAATGAGATCCAAATAATCTGATCTACAGGTTGTATCCCTCTTCTGGGGGTTTTGGGGGTTTTTTTCCTGAAGAAAAAAGAATGCCCACATCTAGCTGGAAGGTATTGTTCCTGCCTCAGAGAGATGAGGCTAAAGAGTTACCTTCTTCTACAATGCTTTCAACTGTAGCCCATGAGGAAGATATTGCAGCCATCAATGATGAAAACACCTTGTTAATTAAGTCTAGAATCTAAAGGAAAAAAACTAAAACCCCAAAACAACAACAAAAAAACCCCACCAAAACAAAACGAAATGAAACAAAACCAAAACAAACAAAAAACCCCACTGAAAACAAATGCCCAAATAAAATATTGTAGTTCTCAAAGGCTCAATGATGAGTTTCTGCACTAAAATTCTTGATCTCAGTTATTTCCTTAGTACAAAACTCAAAAGAAAACCATGAAATCAAAAAAAGATATTAAAAGCTTCTTCATACTTCACCAGGCCTAAGGTGAAAAAGAGTATCTCAAAAATATACAAGCATGCGCCAGAAGTCAAAGGCATCTACAAACATACAAATGCTGCTGATAGACTTTTTCAAGCAAATGGAATTATATAAATTATTTTTAATAAATGTTGATAAATTTAGCCATGCTTAAGCCCAGCAAAAACTGAATCATTTAGGTTGGATGTGATCTCTTCAGATTATCTAGTCCAATCCCCCGCTCAAGCCATACAAGCCAGTGCAGGTTGTCCAGGACCACGTCCACTCAGGTTCTTGAATGTCTTCAAGGATGGAGACTCCTCAGTCCTCCTGGGCCAGGGTTCATAGCGCTCTTCAGGGGTTCATAGCAGTGCACCCTGGGCTCTGCCGCGAGGCCTCGTGATGTTTCTATCACCTTGTCCCGGCGCAGAGCCCCAGGCAGCGTGTGGCTCAGCCGGAGAGGGAGGCACAGGAGCCACAGGCCGGCACTAGAGGGCAGGGCAGGCTGCGGGAAGCGGGGGCAGCGAGCGAGGGCAGCCGGGCTGGGCAGGCACCGGCGGATTCACCGTCACAGAAACACTCAGGACACGAGCTGGGGTCTCTTCACACACTACACGTGACTCTTTTTCTAGGTCTGGTCATATTTCTGAAGTGAGGTCCCTTCAGAAGAAGGGGAGGGGTGTCTGTCGTCGTTGATGTCACAGAAAGTGAGGCAGAAAATGAGTGATTTACAGTGATGGAAGGAGTTGCTGAACGGCCCAAACCGGTGCCTTCGGAAAAGAAACAAAATAGAAGAGTACGGACTGGGAAGTCGGAGTGCCATGTTAATGAAAAACAGGCCAGAAACTGTCAGTCCTTTGCAGAGACAGTGCTTTGCACTTGTGCTTGTTAAGGACAGACTTCATTCTTGCTGACCAAACAAGGCCATCGGTCTGCAGCTCTGCAGAGGTTCAGAGTAAGGCTCATGGAGGTTTGCCTCTGCACTTTGTGCCATGGTCCCAACAGAGCTGTCCTGTTCACATCTATCCACCAGAAACATGCAGCTGAAATCCTACTTAATCAGAGCTTCAAGAAGTGTATTCTGGGGCAGGGGACTGTGCAAAATGATAATGCAAACCAGTCCAATTGATCTGCTTTTAAGAGCTAAGGTAGGAATTTGGCAAGCAGAATTGTGCTTGTCCAGGGAGGTCTTTGCTACCTGCTGACTTCTACATTTTTCTTTCAAGTCCCTGTAGCTTTACCTGGGGTCACTGCAGAAGGCATGGCAGACTCTCTCACATGTCTTGAACAGAATTGTTTATCAGCAGAAAGAGGGTAAAATGAACCAGCTTTTATTAAGATAAGAACTGATTGAGGTTTACCATGGCTTAATATATCTAACAATACTGTTGAAAGGCCTGCAGGCTTCTTTTCGGGAAGGTGGAAACCACAGAAACAGAAAGACAAAAGAAACAGGTGAAGAGGGTACTGAATAGAAACCTGGGAAACAAAGGGGAGAAAAAGAGAAAATATCTTTCAGGGATCAGCAATCAAAATTGAAAAGGCAAAAGGATCACGCTTATTCCTGCCTTTATGGTTCCATTGGTATTTTGTGACTCTTATCACTGTAGGTGCCAATTAATTTTTATTGGCTGGATTTCCTGCTGGCCTGTGACTCCTGGGCTACCAGGGACATGATGTGGAACAGGCACCTCGTTTGGCAGAAGTGAGGAAAGGTGAGGTGTCCACGACCTGCTGCTCTTGCCGGCAGATGTCATTCACACAAGACAGATTAAATGATAAAGGGCACCACTGGCCACAGCGGCTGAGAACTTCTGCCATTCCAGGGCAGCCCAGACCAGCCTCAGGTCCACCCATGTGCAAAAGAAAAAAAGTCTCTCATTCAGCACTTCATGAGTGAAGCACTGAAGCCTGTGCTGCTTGTCCTCTGCCTTGTAATAGGGGTGCAGGGGGTGCAAAAAGCCTCCCAGCCCTGGCAGGAGGCTTAGCTGCTGGATCATCAACTCCATGAAGAGGTTAGAGATGGCTCGATGACTGAACTGCAGCTTCCCAAAGTCCAGGTTAATAGCGCACTACCAAAGATAGTATGCTTCCTTCACCTCACAATCATTTTTCAACACAAAAAAAATAGATAAAAATTAAGAAATAAAATTTATACTAAGAATACTAATAAAGAAAGATTTCCATAAGATAGTAGGAATTTCTCCAGTCTCTATCAGGGCCTGCAAACTAATTTATGATGGAAGAATAATTTTTCATGCGCTAAACTATTTTTTCACTAATCTTCTTTTAAGAAATATAACATAATAAGGATTTATTTGGTGTTCTTTATGTACTTTTCTTAAAACTGGGCAAAAAGGAAATGTGGTACTTGTTCTGTTTCCACTGTAGCACTTTGTCTGGCAGCTTGAGATGAGAGCAGACATGAGGGTATAGGTCATTTGTCTGTGTATAGGATACTCATTGCAAAGGATGACAAAACAATTTTATTTTCCAAATTATCAAGCATGGTCTAATTGGCCAGCATTGATCTTGTGTCTAAAATCAGTTTGGACATGCTGTTCTTGTAGCAGGGCAGCACGTTTTCCCTGGAATCTACTTCTGAATGTTTTTTATTAGCTAGCTGTTTTGTTTGTTTTGTTTTACAGCTTGTTTAATGAATCTTTGAAAACTTTCAATCCTCAGAATCTGTCTCCTGACAATGAATTCTGGAACAGTGACCTAGGAAAAGCAATAAGGCGTTTAAGCAAGCTGTTGTCCCCAAAAATAAGTGCTTTATGAGTGTATCTCACAATCTTGTAGCCAGGTATTTAGATAAACTATTGGAAACAGTGAGTGGACAGTGCCCTATGGGGTTTCTGGAACACCTCTGCATATCATACCATAGCCCCTATCACAGGCTGGATTAGGTGGAGGGCTGGGAGGGAGTGCATGCTCTGACATTGAATTGAAGCATTCTGACATATGTAAGATATGTGAATTACCTTTCTGAATTCAGTGAGATAACTTACAACAAATAATATGTTTGAACTTGTGATGGCAATATTCAAAACCTTGTGAGCACTGTGGGGAAAGAACATTTTCCTCATCTCTTCCCAGATATGCACCAGAAGAAAAAAACCCAAGTGTAGATACTAGGCAACTGAAAGGACCATAAAAATGCTGCAGTGTCAAGGAATTTATTAAAAAATAACTTTGATATTTTGACAAAAATTTAAATGATTGTATTTTGCTCTTTTATCTGAAATCTCTTAAGTTTTTTAAAATATTTTAGATGTCAGGCACTAGGTACGTTTCCTGAAGCCCCAGAATAAATTAAGTTGTCAGATTTCCCCTTCACTTTGTGTTTGCAGAAGGGATTTTTCCCAGTTGATCTCCACTAGTTACTGGTTTCTTTGGTTTGAGCTCCTTTAGTTTGACTCCTATGGAGTCTTTCTCCAGTTCTGTAGTATGATAATGAATTGTTTAGGGGTTTTGCTTTTTTAAAAACATATTTACTGAGGGGATACTACCCCTGCAATGGTAAGGTTTCTTCCCTGATGCTCCAGCTCACTGCTGAAGTCCCAGACAGTCTCCATGTGTTGCCCACTCCTGGCATCTTGCCCCCCTATGCCAGACATTCCTGCCTGCCAGGGGCAGGGAAAAGGCTGTCCCACTCTGAGACATGGTTGTGGCACCTTCTCCTCACCACCAGCTTCCCCAGCTCACAGCAGCCTCGTGCCTGGCTCTGTGGGAGTGTGTCTGGGTGGATGTGTGAAAGTGAGAAGAGCCGGAGGGACTGGGGGTGCAGAAAATGGAAAATATTGGGACAAATTAATGAGCAGTTGCTACAAGTGAGTCACCAAAGGAGGCTATCACAGAGGGGGATCTTTATTCTATTGGGGAGCTGACTATTTGAAGTGCAATGTCTAAGCTTTTGCAGTGACATCCCTTGGACAGCTTTATGTTGTCCTGTACCAGTCTGCTTGTCTCCTCCAGACAGCTCTGTGGGAAACTGTGATCATCAGGGAAGTTGTGCACAGCCCTCAGGCTTGATTCAGATTTTCCCCAAGTCAGTGAGAGTCACTCCATGAACCTGCCTGGCCACATACCCCTGGGACAGTGGGGGTCCCAATGGGCTAGTTGAACGGGACTCGTGCATGGCAGTACCAACTGCTCTTCCTCTGTTGCTACTAACTTTTAGTGCACAGGTTTCTGAGAGACACAAACAGCTTATCTGGATCTCTCTAGGTCTGCAACAGTACTTTTTGAATGGCAATTCACTCCCTGAGCAGGGACAAGAGCAATAGCCTTGACATTACCTTACAATTCAGTTCCCCATTCTGCAGATGGAATTTTCTGTTTTGAGATACAATGATTTTGTGTCAGAGAAATGATAGATCGCATAAACTCAACTAAAATACTGGAGGCAAGCAGGCATGAAAGTTGCCTCCTGGATCCAAGTGTTAGAGACCTATGGTAGGCCCACCTATTGCAGAAACAGATGTGAGTAATTAATAACCAACTCAAGCTAGCTGCCTCATCCTAGATAAAATGCTTAAAGATTAATCACAATCTGAATCACTTTTTTTTTTTTTAACCTGACTTTAGTGAGATTTCTGCCACATGTGGCAGGAGTATCAGGACTGTGATATGCAAAGAAACTATATAGGGGGGATATCTCAGTGCCTGAAGAGTTTGATGCTGGGGCTGGTGATGATGAGGCCTAAAAGTGGTGCAACAGCAGAGCTGTGCACAAAAAGGGAGCTGCCAAGCAACAGATTTGAGACTAGCAGCTAAGGAACCCAGTAAATCCAGGTTCCCTCTGTCTCCACGTGTAAAGAAGAAACACTGGATCCCATCTGCACAACTGTCCTTCCAGCCTGCTCAGAGAGCTGAACCTGTTCTGCTTTTCTGCTGGATTTTCCTTATGAGTTTTGAATGTAACAGGGAAATTAAAACCATTACTCTCTCGTACTCCAGTTTTCTGATCCAGCTACACCAGGTCCTTGAAAATCATCCAAGGGAATTCAATCCTTCAGCTTATATGTTGTTCTAATTATCTGAGTTTGAATGTCCTTGCCTCCCTCCATCTCTTCTCTCTCGGGATACAGGATCTATAAATTAGAAAGACAGGCAGGTGTAACTGTTGCTCAATAGTTTCTTGTGACCTTAAACAAGTAAATAAAATTATTTTAAAAGATACTAGAGACTTATATTTTAAAAATCATGGATTTCAGTGAGACTACCTATGTGCTTTAATATACATGTTTTTGTTTATATATAGGTTTGTATTCACTTTTTAAATTGCAATCCATGTGACCCACATGAACCGAGATGATAAATGTTGCCATCCCAATGTGGCATTTCTGCTGGCAATAACATGATCTCTCATTGCTATGTTGATAAGTGTCTGAGAAGAAAATTTATGATTGGGCTTGTTATGCCATGCACTGCATAAATCACTGTACATGTCAGTAGCAGGTAACCCTCCTAAAGACCCGAATTATACTTAAACATTTATTCAATCTCATTCTCTTTCATGGGGGTCATTGACCCCCAACCTTTCTATAAAAAAGTGTTGCACTCCAGTTGTAATTGCTTCCTTTAAAACAAAAGCATGCAGGGCTCGTGCACAGTGCATACTCTTCTTTCCTTAGGTGATTATTGCCATGCTTTCATACAAACTCACTTGAATGATGTGCTTGCTGAAACTCAAGGCTCCAGTCAAGAATGAAAATCTGATCTGATCTGTCTGCACAAATGTGCTCTGGCACAGCCTGCTTGGAGTAATCCAGGATTGAAAGTTTGACCTAAGCTTATTTATCAACTCCAGACTCACTGTGAAATTCCAGCAGATCGGTGAGCTTCCCAAGGCAAAGTTTAAGTTTGGCAGATACTGAGCTTCCCTTGAAGTCTGAAGAGAATGCAGAGTCACACTGGAATAGCTCCAAAAAAGAAAATAGGAAATGAGGGATGTGAATAACTAGGATGAAGCTTCAAGGCTAGTAGTGCAAGCAAGGCTATAATTTCTTCACAACCCTTAAAACCAATTAATTTGTCAGAAGAGGCTGAAGACCATGCTACTTACTGAGACTGATAGAAGAATAACATTTTCTAAACTTAAGAAATAATCAGAAATTTTAATCTATTTTGATAATTTTCCAGTATCCATATTTTTATCAGAAGGAGTGTAGCTGATGATCTTCAGTGCAAGATCTGTTAGGAGACACATAGAATTTATATGCAGATGTAAAAGCAACCTTTCTCAGAAATGCACACCAATTCCTGTGTCTTCTCTAGCTTTTTGGGGTTTTGTGTGGGGTTTTTTTGTTTGGTTTTTTTTTTTTTGGTTTTTTGGGGTTTTTTTTGAAAGCAGGAGAGAGTAATATATCAGATCTGAGACAGTTCTAGCCTAGCTGATAACAAGACAGTGAATCCACATTCCTTACTTGCTGTGGAAAACCACTCAATGTAGTGCACCCCTGAAGAAACTAAGAACAGAAAAGCTAAACCCCAGTATTTCTAGAGGTGAAAATGTCCAATGTTTGTGTTATGGTTACGGAGAAACCATTTTCAACAAATGATCACAGCGTGGAGATGCTTGAAATACATTGCACATTCAGAGCTCACCACTGGAGAGTGGAGCTGGAGAACACTCCTAGAAACCCTGAAACAGCTTTTCTGCTTGAAGACTTTCAGTGGGACTGTGCTCAGAAGACAGGGGTTATACCCAAACAATGGGTGCTAATATCTCAACGTCATTCATGAGGCAAACAATTTTAAATGCACACCTTGCCTAGACATATAGAACATAAAATTCATCAACTAAACGCTTTTAATACCTTGAAAAAATACAATTGCAGTTCTAGTAGGTGAGATTATTGGCTATCAGATGATAGCATAATAGATAAATTTTCTTCTCATATATTTGCTGTTTATAGCTAAACATCCATCAAATATTAGTCAAATATAGCTGTAGAAGTACAAAATTTAAATAAAAAGAATTCTGCAAAGCAAATAGAGAAGCCATCATATCTGGACTGACAAGTACCCTGACACCTAATGTTTCAACAGCGTGCAAATTAATAAACATACCCTAGGCTCAGAATTTTGCCATATTTCTTGATAGACCCAAGAAGAAACCACATAGTAAGCACTTTTTTTCAAGCAAAACTAATACAAAATGCAGAACAAAACCTTCTCTAAAGCAGGTTTTGTCACTGTTCTTTAAAAAGTCTTGCTGGGACACTCTGCATGTGTGAGACCTTGCAGCTGCCCAGCCAAAGAGTGTTCAGACGCAAGACTTTCCAGCCAAGGTTCATATGCTACTAACTAGGCCCTGCAGATTCTTTGGTTCTCCAAGAATTGAAGCTGGTGAGTTCCTGAAGACATATTCAGGGGTCGAGAGAGAGAGACAGAGAGAGAGAGAGAGAAGGATGCTCAGCTCCCTTACGAGGACAGGTGGGATTTTTACATGGTTATGACACTCATCTCCCTTATGGGAGATGCATTCATTATGCTCAGTGACTGCTTATCGTAAGTCATTGCTTGGGCCAGGCACTGGCAGGACTCTACAGGCCTTCTCCTAAAACTAGTCTCTGTATTCCAGTGTAAAGATGAAAAGAAGAACCTGCCAAAGGCCATGAAGCACCTTAGTGGCTTGAGCCTTTGGGCTCCACTCATTGAATGAGCACTTTGGCAAGGCAAGACTAGTACCAGTGTTAGCCTCAGGGCTATGTTACATTCCATAAAGACAGTGTGGAAAAGTCATCCTGGCCTGGCTGGACAGAGCAAGAAACTGGGGAGGCACTGAGGTGAAAGCCATCTACATCTCTTCCTACGTCTGCCAGAATAAACAAAGGGATATATGTCAGTTATGTGACTTGTATGTAGGGCAAATATACACTTAATCTTCTAGTCAATCACCTTTTTTCACACAAAGATCATCAGTGATCCCTAGAAGAACAGCTGCTCAGATACATTGGGCTCTGGCCTCAGAAACCTCCCACACCAATGTCATGAGTAAAAAGCTATAAAAGAGCTGGTCTGCCAGATTGGAGAGTCAAATAGCAGCCTGGAAGTGCTTGTAATAGGGAAGAACGTAGCTACTGATATTCATTCCTCTTTCTTAATGGCCTTGTGCAGATGCAGATAGAATTTTTTTTATGAAAAAGTAAAAAAAAAGTGACCACAAAAAATTAATAACTTCAATCACACTTTCTCTTTCATATTGCTGAAGTATGTGCTTCAGCTAGGAATTTGCCCAGATTTTATTGTTTTCTATTATTAAAATATATATTTATATTGGAAAGCGTAATCTCCTGAAACACTAATCTAGAAAGATCTGCCTATTATCACTCTCTTCTAGAGAACCTCATCATTTTTATTTCCTTACAAGAGAACCAGGCAGGGGGCAAATGAGAATGATTTCAAATCTCAATAACAAATCTCAAACAGCAATCACAAAGCAAAATGAGTTCATTCTTTATCAGATGCCATCAATTAAATGCATTATCTCAAGCTTTGTCTTCAGCTCATATCTACGTAAGTTATATTATTCATAAATTTTAGCAAAAGAGTAAGCCCAGAGAAACAGTGTCTTTATCATCTTATAAGAGATAGAAATATTTTTGCAGTCATGAAATTTCAGGTGGGAAGGCTTATATTTTTCTGCTCTTTATAAAGGCCATTTTGATTTCTGAGGGACAAGTCAAGTTGTTTTTCTTACCAAAAGAAGATGTTCTTTTGTATATTAATATGTGCATGTGTCTGGCAATTGGCCCCTCCATGTTTGAATCTATTGACCAAGTTTGACAGAGTAAGAAATTGTCTCAAAGTTTTTCTCTCCTGCAGGTTGCATGGATTAATCAAGAGGATGGGAGGAGACCCATTCAGGCCCCCTCTGGGGAAGGGCTACCACCTTCCTTGGGTTTGCTGCACAGCCATTTCAAAGACAGGACAGAGCAGTCATTCCCACTGACAATTCTCGCAGGTCACAGAGGCTTCTGAAATTTGTGTGTCATGGATTTTCCCCTGATGCACTGCAAAATTAATTACTTATTAATAGCCCAATAGTGTAAGCTTTCATTGGAGAGGTACAAAAAGCTAATCAACACCTAAGCAGTAAGGAAGTGTATAAGGGTTGGTTGGTCACCATGGGCAGCACTGACAGAGTGTTTATCAGTTTGTCTGTCTCTGGTTTTGCCTTTATCATTAAATGGGCAAAATAAAGACATGATACTGTATATAGAGGTACCTACAATTTTTCTCCTTAGGGTATCTGTGCAAGTATCTCTTCATCTACTCTTTCTGAAGCTTATAAATTTGGAACTGCAACCTACTTTACCCACTTTTAATAAAGACACTTAGGAATACCATCCTGCATGTCAGCTTACTGCAGGACTTATCATTAGCAGAGTGAACCAACCTCGTCAAATATATATGTCAAGAGTTCTTCTACTGGCAGCACTTTGCTTGTTTCATTAAATCCATCAAGGATTTAAAGCAAGAACTTATTAGATAAGGCACCTTGCAGAAGAAACATAACAAAGGTCACAGCATTTCAAGAAGGAACAGGACCACTGTTGAAAGGTTCATGAACATTCAGTTAAGTACCTGACTAACCTCCCAGTATTCCAGGTCCAGATACACTCACTAAAGCAAGTAGCTCCTTCTCAACTGACAGTATTTCTGTGTCCTTCTCAGCATTTAAATGGGAAAGAAGAAATAATTTAGAGGTAGTTGCAAAACTGGCTAAATGAACTTAGGATTTTAAATGTCCCTCCTATAAGTCATTTGTGTGGGAACACAGAAGAAAGCAGTGGAAAAGTAAATAAAGGAATAGCAAGGATTTCTGCCTTGAAGAGAAGATGGTGCCTAAAAATATGATTCTGTACAGTAATGACAAGTAGTAACATCCTAAGAAGTGTGGTTTGAAGGTGTGGTAAGACTTCGTTCTAGAGAATAATGAAATCTAATCAAAGTATAGGTTGGAACTGCTACAAGAGAAGTTCAAATTGAAAAAAAACAAAAAAAAAAACCAAGTCAGAAGGGCAGTTCTGAAATGAAATGGAGCAAAGAATCAAACACTATTCAGCAACAACATTGGTGTTTAGAAAATACTGGGTGTGAAGTCTGTTATTCCAACCAGCTTAAAATCAGCTGAGGCTTTCAGTGTTTCCTACCCTCACTGGTGCCATGTCCATTCTTCCAGCACCAGCAAACACAACCTTTCCACTGTTTGCTAAATGATTTTCTTGTTCTGTCCTTTGGATTGTGTCCCCACCTCTGTGTGAATCTTGACTGTCTTTTTTTGTCACATTAAACAGACATAATTTGCTTTGACTTTCGAGGTCCTTCACAGACTTCTTTCTCTTGACCTGTTACCTGAAACTGGGAATCCAAGTGCCAGCTCTAGTCTCTGATCAGCAAGTGTGCTCTTAGGCTTTTAAGCAAGCATTTTCAAGCAAAAAAAGGTGATTAATGGCCCCAGTGATCTCAGAAAGAAGCATACCTGCTCCAAACTGAAGAGTTCTTTTATTCTTGGAAAAGGAGGGAAAGGGAGCTGTTTCCTCAGCTACTTTATTCTGGAAGTCAGCTAGGTGTGGCAGGCAGCCAACCAGAGACAGGTTTGGTAAAAGCACACTAACTTCTCTAGATGGATGCTTTTTCTCCTGTGAGTCTGAAATAAGTTGTAGTTTCAGTCAAAATGCTATTGCACATTAACCAAAATCAGCAGCAGAATGTGTATTTACAGCACATATGTTTTGTGTATATATTGATACACACATATACACAGACAGACAGTGGGCTGTGAAAACACTGAAGCATTGGTCTGTTCAGTGGCAAAAAGGCTTTGAGGCGAGGGAATGAAACATTTTCCAAAACAAGCCAAACTTCAGCATATTCTGTTGGAGGTATGATCCATCCTGATGACTGTGACTAGGGATTTGCTGTGTGCCCCTCTGGAGGGGTGGCTTTCCCCTGCTGACAGACTGGAATTCAGCTCCAGTGAGCTGCCACCACTGCCACACAGCCAGGCACCAGGACAGGGAGTCTGTCCCAATAAACATTTGTGATCCCAAATCTGAAACTTGAGCAATATAATTCAGAATTCTTCTCATGGTATTAACATCCATGCACACAGTTAGCAAAATACTGTCTTATTTATGATAAAATAAAAGGTCTAAAGATCTGTCAATTTTTTATTATTACTCTAATAAAATAGAGACTAATGAATAGGCATAAATTTGGATATAAAATAAATCTGATTTAGTCAAATTTAGTTCTGATCTAAAGATTTGATGGGTCTAAATTCTTCAGAAATATCCATCACCTGAATTTTGACTCTTCTTCAACACTAAAACCTATGTTTATTTTTATATAAAATTTTAGATTGATATCTATATCCACCTCCTCTTGCCTGCCTCAGAGAGCTGCACAAAGTGAGACTGCAGGTTGATGGTTTCCTGCCCAGCTGCAGACAGGTAACCCAACAGTAATTTCTCTGATCAACATGATGTTGGGGCTAGAGAAGAGGTTGCCAATGAGAAACAGAAGTAAATGGACTTCCCACACATTTACCATGGATATCTTTTAGTCTGATGAAGTTTAGAAGAGATCTTCTCTAAAGTTGATTGTTGAAGAGCATAATCATATCTCTGGTGCTACTGCAGCTGCCATTCCATTCTACAGCACCTTCTTGCTCATGTTCAAGGCTGCCAGTGACATGGATGCAGGTACAGCCATACCATTAAAATGTTTCAAGTTTCAGGAAGACTTGCAGCACCACAAAGCATGGCTATGTCATTTCTGAGCTCTGCAGCAGATGAAATGTAACTTGGAGAAGGGGCTGCCAATGAGTTGTGCAACGTGGCTGAGTGTCTCATATCTGCATTTCTGTTTCAGAGGGACTGTTCCTAATTAGCACTGATGTCACCCAGTGTAGTCAGGCATAGATAGTATGAAAGTCAAATACAGTAGAAATTCATTGTGTTCTACCCCACCAAGATGAAAATTGGATGTCTTCCCTTTTTACCAGGTAGTTCTGAACCCAGTGCAGAGCTATCAGTGCTCCCTGCTCCTGCAGTGCAGTTACACCAAATAGTAGGAATGTGCAGGTCACAAGTGAGGTATGACAGATGTTACTGCTACATGATCTGAATTCAGTCATACCAGTGATTAATTTATCTTGTACTTGGGGAAGGCTGCAAAGCAAGGGGCAACCTCTGCAGAATAACAACGAACACAGCCAGAGAGAGCAGAAAATTGCATGATACATGAGCACATTCTAAATGCTGACTCACAGCACTCCACATTTCTCCCTGCTGCCTTTAAAACTCTCCCTAATCTCCTCGTATGTTCAGCTTACAGCATGATTCACAGGGGCCCTGAAGCACCCCCACCCCCACTCTTTGGCTTTTTATTTTTCTTCTACTCCTACTCTTTCCATTTTTTCCCCTGATGCCTGCTGAACCATTGTTTTCTAGATCTATCGTCATTACTTCCGACAGTGCCTGAACATCAGGATGGGGTCTCTAAAGCAATGCCAAAACCCTTTTTCACATACTTCCTCCTATCTGCAACTCTCCTGGGCCTAATTTAGTCTACTTTTTACTAATTATAAATATGGATAATATGAAATCAACTGCATGAAAGAGTCAAATGACACTTTATTTAGAGAGATTACTTCAACTTTTCAGTTTCCAGGTTAATAAACATGGATCTGGAGGATGAGGCTTACCTCAGCTTCATTTATGGCACCCAGACAGCTCCTCTGCGAAGTGTGACTGGGAAGCCACTATATCATTAAAAACCCCTGAGATTACATGTTCCAGATTTGCAATACCATAAATTGCTAGAGAAAAACAAAGCCTACTTAGGATATGCGACTCAGTTTAATAAAGCACCGTATAAAACAACTTACTTTGTAACTCACAGCAAATGAAGAATTTTGGAAAATCAATTTTTGCTTCAATTTTCCTTTTTGTAATGAAGGAGCATAACCTTTCTCCCATCACCAAGCTCAGGAACATCCTCCTGCCCTAGAACACAGCAACCAAGAATCAAGCCACTGCCAGAGCAGCACCTGCATTGTATTTCCTGAGCTCAACTTGAGCTTCCTTAACCTTTCAGTTAAGTGGGTTTGGATACAGACTGAACTTTTCCACTCTGCAATCAACTTGTGAAATTGATTCATATGATTTTGCAAGAACGCCATTGTCTGAATAGAGATGATGTCACTAAAAGAATGGGATGTAGCTATTTAAGATGTTAAGTGAAATCAGTACTCTTGTAGTTCAGACAAACATCTGAAAAAGATACTATGTATCATCAGTTTCCATAAAGATACAATACAAAGGACATTGACAAGTCTTTCTTTAAAATTCTGTTACTTTTACATGTTTCTAAGTAGTAAAAAACTACAGAACAAAAAGTCTTAAGTAAATGTATTTATTATTGTTGGATTTTTTTAAAGCAGAAATAGTGTTATTTCAATTATAGGCTTACAATCCTGTTTCATCGTTCTTCATGCCAAAACAAGAGACAAGGACACGTTGGTCAATTGCATTTTGATTAAGAGTCCAACTGTGGTTTCAGATGTTTATGCACACATTTCATTGACAGCAGGATTGATTACATTTGTACATGACAGGAGAATTTGTCTCAAAAAAAAAATTTAAAATACTAAGGATTCTTCTTATTTGAACACCCATTTTACACAGAAAAGCCATTTGCATACATGAAGAAAATATATGCGAAGGATGCAAAGACCAACTTCACAAAATTCATCTCACCTTGACTGCTAAAACATTAATATGGAAATTAGGCTTTTAATAAAGGGAACCAGTTGTGACACAAACAGAAATAGCTCTTCCCCCTTCCCAGAGGTTTAACTACATATAACTTGGTGAATATGGTTTTCAGAACAGACCTCTGTTTCACCTGTCCATTGTTTTAAGAAAGGAAAAGTTTAGCTCTTTACCAATGATTATAACACAATTTCCTATCCTTTCATATTTTATGGGAGTATAAAAGGCCAAAAGAGTTTGTAATTTCCAAAAATGCCTTGTGGATTAACTGGTGCAGCTAAGAGCTGGATATGGATAATGCTGAAAACAACTATTGAAAAATATGTCTTTAATGGTGAAAACAACTACTTCTCTTAACTGAAACCTCTTTAGCATGCAGACAAGCATCAAGGGACATGTGCACAACAGGAAATTGTCTTGTAATTATTAGTAGAATCTTCTTTCTTCCTTTGAACTATTAACAAAAGCTAATGTTAAAGAAGTTATGAAGAACCAAACAGATTCTCTACTTCCATTTTAACAACAGGATTTGCCTAAATAAATGTTATCCTCTGAAAGTGAAATTCTCATTCCACAACTCGAGTTTCAGCCTCCAGACCTACAGCTGGAGTTCTGTGTAAATGCAGCAAAGGACACAAAACAAAAACCTCTTGGTTTAGCAGTTGCCTGACTCAGAGCCACCCAACAGGAGGCAGGCCCTAGAGGAAGGACGCGCTCACCATCCTGAAATACCGCGGCTGAGTCGGGCGCCAGTTATCAACCAAGGGGTGATCAGGCTCGTCCTCGGCATTCTTGGAGAGGCTGCGGAGCTTCGCCATCTGCAGAAGAGCAAATATTGAAGTGTCCTGATGGAAATACTTTGGGATCAAATCCACAGCCCAACAATTATAACTAAGGAGGCTGATCCAGCTGTGGAAAAAATTCTCCTTCAAAGTTGCGAAGATGTCCTTCACCCCACCACCACAAGAACTGTACTCATGTTTTTTTCGTAGCAGTGATAATCTTAGGAATAGTCAAAACAGAAAAAAGGCTCCTATTTGAACATGATTGTGAAAAATAGTGTAATTTAGGTACTGTCTACAGAACTGTGTACAGCCACAGAAACTGGGAGAAGTACTCAGAAAATGTGAATACAGCAGCATGTGCTCTAATAAACCTCTCCTACTCTAACCCTGCCTTAGTGCCTGATTGTTAAGAATCCTTTAGAATCGCAAGGTTTTAAAGCTGAATTATAAACTAATTGTTCATTTCCACGGTAGGTCTGTAGCAGAGGATATATTCTGCTGCAGTGACACAAGAAGTTCATTACTAATAACAGGATAAAGACTTGGTCAAGGTTTCAAATGGTTTGTACACAAGGTCTGCAGCTTGACTCTCCTTGGCCAGACCAAGGTATGGGGATTTTTTTTTGAGGGATGCCATATGAAGAGTTCTGCCTATACTCATCAAAACTGTTTAATATTCATTCTCTGCTGCTTTCTGATTTTCAAAGGATGCAACACATATACAGATACTCTGCACTGTTGCTACCATGCACTACACTAGACGCAAAGCACATCAGTTGTGATTCAGACACTTGAACCTTTCCCTGTTTGAATGACTTACTGTGAAAAGCATGCACACACTTCCCATGTAAACTTGAAAACGCAGCCCCATGCAGGGCACCCACCACCTTTGTTCGCCAGGAGCTTCAATACTTCAGTGTATCTACTTCTAGTACAGACTTCAAGGCCAATACAAGGAGAACTTCTGTCTAGGTTGTAAAACCTGGGTTCACTGTGATTGAACTAGTTCCAGTCTCTGGACTGAGCTAGCTTGGGCATCTCAATATTACTCTTCACTGAACAGTCAGAAAAGCCAGCCATCTCAGTCTGCCTGAACAGTGATGAGGTCACATTTATAACCAGCATAACATGCATCCGATGGATTAATAGTCTGAAATTAAATTTCAGATTTCAGATGAAGAATCATTTTTATGGGAAGAGATGCAAATTGCTCATCAGTTTCGTTAATACTGATAAATTACTAATGGAGAAGAATGCTGGGGTTTATTATTTGTGGAAGATCTGCTCTACTCAGTAAAAAACCAACATGTATTCCGGCTATGATTACATAAAGATGAAATAATTAGTTTGCAATTAGACAGAGTTATTCCACAGTTAAATTCCTGTTCTTTCATTAAAAGTAATCTGAGAGGCTAGGCCACCCACACTCTATCTCACTGGGATTTCTGGTGAATTGATTTTCCTGCAAAGCACTGATTTGCAGCTACTACACTTCCCCTTGTGGCCAATATACAGTTACCATCTGGCTGCAAAAGCATCCAAGAAATCCACTGCAAATGCACACACACTTAAAATAATCACTATTAATGAGGCTGCCATGGTAGTACACTGTCTAGGATTAGAAATAATTGGCAACACAATCCTCTTATGAATTCATTATTTAGAGTGCAGGCACTCTGGAGTGAGGGAAGTATTTCTATTGTATTTCTAGACAATAACTCACATACACTGCCAATTCTGCCTGAAAAGCAGCTACCTCAGGGTAAGAGCCAATGTCTCATCTTTATGTAGGAATTTCATCTTTAGCCTAAATGCTCCATTTTTTCTACAGGAGGGATAGCTAAAGAACAGTCTGTATGTTTCCCAAAACTCACTAATTTTAGAACAGCTGAGAAAAAGACCATGAGCCAAACACAACAGTAATCAAAGAGTATTTTCATGAAGCTGGATCAATAATGTGATTAGTTATTTCTTTAAAAATGCATTTTAAATCAGCGATGCTCAATAATGACTACACTTTTCCTAATAAAAGCTGTAGCTGATCTTCTGTAATATAAACATCTAAGAAGATTGATTTTGTGGAAACCAGTCAGACCATGTTTGTATTTTTCAGAAAGGTACCCACTTGAAAATAGCCCCCATATTTAAATTTTTGGATGGGCAAGGGAACAGGAGGCAGAGCAATTCAATAAGCTCTGAAAATTAAGCTGTAAGTTACATGAATACATTATCATATTTCATCTATTGCCAGATAAGGTTCTCATCGTACCTGAGTTGTTACTTAAAAGATAAAGAGACACATAAACACAAAGTACTAGAAAATAAAAATATTTTCTTTTTGTGATAACATGCACATCAATGAATACACTACACACATTATCATCTTGAAAACCTAAAATGGAAAGTTATGTGTCTGAATATAAGATCTACATAATATGTCAGTCTCTTCATTAATATTCATGTGTTTTGTATCCTGGAGCCTTGAAATTTGTGGTATCATATCATTATAGTCTGCTGACTAGAGGAATGACCTCAGATGAGAAAACTGACTTGTGTGGTAAAAGTAGAATTGTAGGCTGAAATGTCCTGAAAGAAGGCATTCAAATTCCTATAAGTGTATTGGGGGGAAATTAGGAGGGGAAATTTACAAGAAATACTTCTTTACAGTAAAATGACCAAAGGAGTTTTTGACATTTACAATAAAATAGTTACATGATCTTGCTCCAGTTTGGGAAAAATTTAGCTGGTTATGCCTTCCAGAAACACGGGTATCAAGCACATGATTCAACACTTCCAATTTACACTCCCATCTGCACTACAAGGCAGACAGAATCACCAATACCATTACATTTGTATTCTGATGAATGATGCTTTTGAAAGAAAACTCTTACTATCTACACTGTGGTATGTTTTTACTGATTTAAAAAGCTCTCTGATGTCTGTGGGCTTGAACTACCTGTTGCTGGATGTGAGCTAGTTCTTCACTCTTCTTTTAATCCTGTGATTTCTCACTAATCCAATGAGTGTTTTCCTTATCAAAAGAATAAATTCAGGTTATGGCATGTAAGTAAAAAGAAGGGGGAAGTTTACCTGGTCTGAACTGACTACAATAGGCTCTCTAAGAATAATCCAGGTGACACACTCTTCACAAGGTGGAGTAGTGAAAGATCCATGGTATGTCCAGTAGTCATGAGATTTAGGGAAAAGAATTGAAGGATCGAAGTTTGGAAAAGGAGCATTTTTCCCCTTAAAAATAAAAACAAAACCACAACAAAACCAAACAGAAAACTCTTCAAAAAATCTAGTCAAGGTTAGTTTGCAGCCCTGTTATTTTAAGAAACAGGGAGTGACTCAGATACTTCATATGTATGAACAGAGGAAAGAAAGCACAGATCTATGCGAGATACAATGACGCAGTGTGAAGATAAGAGGACTGAGTGACCCTCACAGATGGGCCCAGAGAAGCACGACAAAACATAAAACTCCATGATGCTACTTCTTGTACCTGAGCTAACTCATGTGAAGTGGTGTCCAGCATCAATGTGTTTCACTCATTTCTGTGCAGAAATTATCCTCCTTCTGGCCTCCTTTCTTATGGAAATTCTTTCTTTCTATTGAATATTGGACTAGGTCACCATATAACAAAGCGAGACAGGTACTACTTTTATAGTATTTGTGCTAATAACAAGCAAGACAGCCTATGAAATGTGAGATTTACCACATAATGCTATCTAAGACATAAATGTCTAGTCAGTGGCATTTCCAGACATCCATTGGGAAGCCTATATATTAAGACCAAATGGACCAATTTCCAAAGACACCTTTTATTTGGCACTGCCCACTGAGGCAATAAGGTTCCATGCCTAGTTTTTAGGTGAGTAAAGACTGGGGAAATGACTCATTTTCCCAAACTCATAAGCCCCACTAAAGTCAAAGAAGAGTCAGATGTAAATGGAAAGGACTTTTCAAGTTAATGAAATGCTACCCATGGATTTATTTCCAAATATATTCTGGAAATGTTGCAGAGTAGAATTTGAAATCTGTAAAGTCAGACACTGTAATTTATTTTTTTTCTCTCCCGAGACTTTGAGCAATCTTCCTATAATAAAAAGCCCAACATAATTACCTTTGTTTTGATAGCATTTATTTCTTCAAGAATTCTCTTCATCTCTGGTTTGGGAGTTTCCCCTACCTGTAAAGAAGAAAGCATGAGCTAAGAAAGGAGTTCTGTTTGACCAGCTTTCTTCTTCCTCCTATTTTTCTATAGGAGCTTCTAAACATATATAAACTATAAAATTATAATGCATTAACCCAACTTATCACCCCTACCAGCTTGGTAAGCTATGTCTTCTGTCTGTTACCTCTGTCTGTACCCCAACAGATATTGTGATACAAAGGGGGAAATTTTATCAGTACGGAAATTTTACTGTAACAGGTAATTTCACAACACAGAATTCACAACACAACATTTCATGGTCAGATATATTTTTTGCAATTGCTGATCTCAAAAAAGACATCCAGCTTTCTATCTCTAGTGCTATCTCTAGTGAATATGAATTTAACAAGAGAGAGCAACAGCTAATATTTCAGGCTGTGGCTGCATGCCCCCAAAAGGATTTTAAAAAAAGGATGAGTAACATGTATTGTCTGTGAGATAGTTTTGAGAGAAAGTTCATGAAGAACCTACAAGAGATACACGTCCTTGAAATCCGTCCCCAGTTAGCCAAAAAGACAGCTGACTGCTGTTGGTCAGAGGGCCACTTCTGACCCGTGTCCCCATTCCATGAGCCACATAGTGACACAATAGCTGCAGGGACAAGTGTCTGTAGGACTGGATACCACTTGACATAATATGACTCATGCTCTATAACTTGAAAAGATACATTACTGAAAGTCAACCCCTTCAATGTGGTAGGATCCCTAGAAAATACACTCAGAGGGTTTTGCTTTTTTTTAACCCTCTAAGAATAGAAACTCCATAGTATCAGTGCAAAGAAGGGCTGCATGCTTCTACTTACTTGCAAAAATATGGCCAAAACAGCTATCCCATCAGTTCTTCTCCTAGCATCAAGGTAATTACTGTATTTGGGATTCCAGTGTAACAAATGTAGCTTGAAACAAAGAAAAACATGTAAAAAACCCCCATTATTCAACAGCAAGCCATCCGAGTCTGAATTTACAGTTCTTCACATAATTGTGTGAGTCTGAAGCAACAAAGAATGATAATGAGGCCAAAATAGAGGAAAAAAAAAAAAGGACAGCAAAGTCATATATTAGTTACATCTGTCATACATTATTAATTACACTACTATTTGCTTTAAGATAAACTACAAATATCTTGATAAGAAATTGAAAGAAATTAACTGGAATCTCATCTTAAAGCTGAAGAAAAGCTGCTTAAGTAAGCAGGTAGAACAAGCAGTTCAGACATCATCTACTGATATGTGATTCATTTCCATTTGGCAGTCAAATTACAGCAATTCTATCAAAGAATCCATATGAATGTCATTCATGTATATTATTACTCTACATTTCTCATTTTCTTTACAATCCTGACGTAGTGAAGAACCAAGGTAATTCATTCTTCCCCCGTTCCCCCTTCTATCACTGCAATTTTATACTTCCACTATAATTCTATATTTTCAGAGTACTGTTTTAGTAAGTTTGGATTGCTCCTGAGTAATGCAGTCTTAGTGTGCTGGTTCATACCATATTGGTTTGAGAAGATGGAAACCTTTGTTTCACACAGTATTTTTCTTTGCTCATGCTGTGAGAATTATTTCAGCCTGATTCAGGTTTGTAAGAACCGATGGGAGTAAGAATAAAAAGGCACAGATAAATAAACAGAAATAACTCCCTGAAAAGAAGACAAATGACAGATTTTGTCCTACCAGAACAACAGTGACAAATTTTATTTTAAACCCTGTTTTAGAGTAAAAAGTGGTGAGTCTTACCTCTCCTGCATACCTCACTCCATTCACAACATGCTCCGAGCCGTGGTCGTCAGATGAGCCCCAGTGGAAGTGCAGCTGCCGTAGCCTGTAAACTTCTGGAAGTGGCCCACCTCTCAGCACTGCAATTGACAATCTGCAACAGCATCAGACTGAAGTATCTCCCAATTCTTTTAAATGAAATACGTATGTATCTACAATATTTACACACATATTCACATATTTACTGTACAGATGCTCTATGTTCTGAAAACATGCACTGATTTTAGCTACACATCAGGCAACCATCTTCAGCTATATGCACTTACAGGCAGAGAAATTTTGTGTCTAGGCTTCTACTACAGTCACTAGAGATCTTTGATTTAATTCAGCTGCATAAATGTGCGCCTAGTACTTTCTGGAATATTCCAGAGACATCTGGGCAGGACTGAGGGATGTGGTCCAGGATCTGTGGAAGAACTGTACATTTCTAAAGCAGTATCTGGAGGCAAGGGGAAATAGATTAGGTTATCAAACATGTCACGGGATGCCTGTGTTTGGGTAACTGAAGCCAAACTAACCCCTCAAGCCTCTAGACTAATTCTGCTTGTCTTGAGGTAGACACTCAACAGACAGCGACCTGGATTGCTCTCTGGACTCCAAGAACTCCAACTCTTGCCTCAAATGGCAGTTCAGAGATAATCCACCAACTTTTAAAATCCCACAATAAGACACCTAAATTTAGATGTCTTAATCTCCCCCTGATTTGAATCTAGGCTTTATCTATGCAAAAGTACACAAACATAACCACGATTAAGATCAGCTACTGAAGTGCTATATGATAAACAAATTCCCACAAAACACAATGAAATTGTGTCTTGTACTGCAGGCTATAACTTTTTTGTTTAAAAAGTTATGAAATTACTGATGCTGCTTCTGCTCTAATGGCTGCTCCCTCTGGTTATGGAAGAGGAGAAACAAAGCAGCAAATAAACCAGAAAAGCAATCACTGAGAATGCAAGCTATTGTCCTAAGAAAAGTTCAGCCTGTGATGGATGATATCTAGTATTCTAAACAATCTTAACATTTATAAATAAAATAGTAAATGAAGGTGGTCTATTTGAAAGGATCAATAAAATAGAAAGAACGTATTTACATTCACCAAATACTAAAAGATACTCAATTCTCATTCACTTTTTTTGAGAACAGAAGTTACAGCATTCCTATAAAACATTCAGCAGTTCTCAAGAACAGGTCATTATAAGCCAGAGAAATATATCCTTCAATATGAAAAGAAAATAATTAAATCCATTATCCTCTCAAGAAATACAGCACTAAGAGAAGAGCAAGACGTTATTCTCAACAAATTCCTTTTACTTCTTCCCACAGACATTCAGAACTGTGGTCAACACAGTCAGGGTAAGAGTAGTAGCTGACAAGGCCATCAATTCTCCATTAAAATAGATCTGTAAGGCCAAATAATCCTCTTTAAGGCAAAAACATGTCATTATTTCCACTGATGGGCCATCAGCAGACATATTTGATTGGGCATTACGTGAAGCGCTGCATCATCTGCCAACATATTCCAGCTTCACTCATCTATAAATAGACAGTAACTTTTACCTAGCACACTTTAAGCAGACAGAATGATGCCAACAACATCTCCTGAAGGACAAAACGGTGTTTCCTTTCCTTTAATTGCAAGTGTGTAATAGTAAACATATAAATACATGAAATGACAATGTAAGTAAATGAAGTTTTCCTGCATTTTAAAAAAGGAAAAGTAAACAAAACCATTGCAAGAATTAAGTTGTCCAATATTAAAACATTAAAAATCCCAAACTATGTCTGCATAGCTCAAAGTTAGTAAGACTTTTTTTTTTAAAGCATGTGCTTTGAAACTTAAATTCTAAACATATCTTTATCCTCTTGGGCTTTTTTTTCAATACTACACAAATAAAAATGTACAACCACGTAACACAAAAAGAATATAAAATAAAAGTTCATAAAAGAAGAGATGGTATCCTGACATTATTTTTCAGCAATGTTAGTATACAAAATTTACATGTAATGGGGAATTTTTCTGCCAATTATTACACAGGAAATGTTCACCTTAAATATCTGAGAGTTACAGCAGAATTACCAGAATGTAACTCCTTAAACCTGCTGTCATTAAAGTAACACAGCCCAGGCGCAGGAATATACAAACCAGCTCAAGAAGACAGGGGAGAAAAGTATTCACTCCTTTTTTTGGTGCTTTGTTGTTGCAAACTTTCATGCCATTGCTCAGTGACTGACTCTAAATGGGCTTGCACACCACCATCAGTGCCTGATACCAGACATAAAAATGTCACATCAGTCTTGCCCAAATTCTGTGCCCCCCACACATCCACACTGAAGAATGATCTATCACGGAACAATCCTACATGAGCGCATATGTGGACATGTGTTCTGGAAAAAAGCTCACCTTTTATCTGATCTGTCATCAGCTGAGCAGCATGAGACAAAACGGGCTAATACAAGAATGGGCTTTTTTCACTTTCAGTATAATCACTGGGGCAAATGTTGCACAGAAGGATGTTACCAAGGCAAGAAAACCCTGTCTCTCACTCTGTGACACAGCAAAATGAACCTGTCGTGCAGTTGAGTGGAGATGGCTGCTCCAGTCACTTTACTTGAGCTAGCTGGGTGTCCTTGACAACAGAAAAGTGACAAGAAGTTTTTCAAATATGTGCATCCACTTGCTGAGCAGCTTCTGTAGGGGTCTGGTTGTTAATCTGTGCTAGTACCAATTGTCATTTGCCCTCACTAAGGTAAAACTGGCAAAGTTATGCCTACATAAATGCCTTCTCTGTTTGCTGTAAAGGCATACCATGAAAGCCAGGTGGAAAAACCCACGGAGAACTAAACAGACTCATGAGATGAGTTGAGTTTATGAACATGAGAAGTTATGACTGTTCTAGGAAGGTTTATGATCTCGCATCCTGCCAAAACCATAAAATGAACTGGTAAACCACAATGAAATTAAATTAGTAATGTACTACTGTATGACAATTGAAAAGACATTACTTTTGTCAGACTGCTTCATAATAGAATCTAACAGTGCAGTGCAGAAACCACAGCTGTTTCACATCAGTGTCACATTTTAGAAGTCATAAAAAAGCCTCTGCTCAGAAGAGGATCTCTGTACTGAAACCGTCTGGCTAACTGCAGGGATAAAATGTGTTTCCAAAAAGCTTTTGGAACTCAAATTTCAGTTCTCACTGAAATGTTCTTTAAGCAAGCACTGAATAGATACGCAGAAAGATTACTTTTGTTTCTATTTGAACTTTGTACTCTTTTACGGACAGACTGGGAAAGAGAAGTGTCAGATAGAAGCCTGTCAGCCTGCCATTCACCCTCACCTACACTGTAACACACCTTTGCCAGTTTTGTGCCCCTTGATCACAGCCTGTTCATCAGGGAGCTCCCAAATAATCTTTGCTTGTGATCTGTGTAGGGCTGAATAGGTGGCTGCCCCACCTCCAGGGCCAGAAAACTGACAGTCCTCCGCGTAACTGTAGCCTCAGCAGGCCCTCGACTAGATTTAGAAGTCGAGCACTTTTAATTCTAACAATGGAAATTCAAAGTTAACAGAAGCTCAAATCCTAAATTCCCTGTACCCAAGTACAGGAGTTCTCAATACTTTCATGCAGACACTACAAAGACAGATGTGTTGTTACACTGAAGGATGAACTTAACTTTGCTGCCTTTTGCCGTATGCAGTACGGCCATTGAGTGGTATGTGTGTACCACAGCTACAAAAGTATTGGGACTTTGTGGTGCTTTTCTTGTAACAGCTACAGGTTTTCTCCAGTGTCAATTCAGCAAACAAAACGTTAAGTAACATTTTGCAGGAATCAACCAAAACCAGGATGTCTATAAACAGACATCCCCCTGGTTTAATTAAAGTTACTGGGGTTTGTCCTCACTCTATAATAACCAGTCAACAAATGAATGCTTTATTTACCAGAAGCTGAAAATCAAAATTTCATTTGCAAAAATAAATGAGATTTCCCACAAAGGGGTATTTCAGGAAATGCTGGCCACAAGCCCTAGTCATGCTAAAAGAGCTGATTAGCAACAAGGTCCGACTTCTTACAGTATCTGTCTCTAATTTTTTTTTTTTTTTTTTGGCATCATCCACTTTCAAAGCCACACATTTCTTTGATAGGAAAGATTCCGAAAACAGCATCAAGGTAACCCTGTAAGAATATGTGCCTGCACTGAGGTACTCCAAGCCCTTAAATGTCATCCATCTGAAAGGCGGTAAAAGAAGAAGTAGGAATCTGTTTGGTTGATGAACGTCCATAGAAAGTGCCAACAAAAACAACAGACAAAGAGAGAAGATGAAGGCAGGCATCCATTTGATGTAGCCTTAGTGTATCTCTCCTCAGCTGCTCTGCCTGGGTTCCATTACCAGACTTTTGTATCTTTACTGTTTCTCAAACAATCAAACATCTTGGTGTAACAATCTAATCAAGGTATTACAACAAAAGCCAAAGAGTTGTTAATTGTAAAGAAGTTATATATCTCACATGGCATTATGACAATATTCCCACCAGTTAGAAGCTCTCAGGACACTTCTCTGACATGAATATTTTTTGAATATTAGAAATAAACTGATTCTGCTGATTCTGACCACTCTAGCTGAAAAAATTTAGGAAAATAAATTAAGCCCTTAGTTTTCAAGTTAACTCAGACATAATTCAGATAGACAGAGTGATAGATACACAGGTAGACACAGAAAGAATGAATGTCTTTGTTCCAAAGGAATAAAAGCTTCATTCCTGTATGATTGCTATTGCATATGTATGTTTTGCGCAGCTGGTGGTTCTTTTCCATAGAAAATAAGCCACTGTACATATCCTAAAAAACTTAGAATGTTTTCAAGTCAGTAGGAGTATGCACAGTGGAATTCGTCCTGCAATTAGAATTATATTAGAGAAAGAACACCACCCACAGACTCTGCAGGCAATGGTATAACAAAGGAGACATAACAACAAACACTGAATGTTTCTTGACTTCAAAGAGTTGAGATATACACCTACTTTTTTTTGCAGTGAGTCACTTTTTATTCTGAGATCAAAACACAAGTTACTGAGCAGTTCATCTCAAAAAAATATTCAAAACATTCTGAAACTTTTTGCTCTTTGTGGCAAGTGTTGTGTCCATGCTGTAGATTGCTATGCCTGGATACTCCCTCCCATTCAAAATCTGAGTTATTTTAACAACAATCACTTTTATTTTTATGCAGAAGATGCAACCACTGGTATATCTGATGCTGTTCTAACAAATACAGCAGATGGTAGAAAATGGTAATAGTCCTGGAGGTCTCATATGCCGCAGCTACATCTCTTTACTTGTGTATCATTTTATCTGACATTAATAACATTTTTCTTCAAATAACTTTAAAAAATCCCACTTTGCTAGAAAAGTAACAAAACTCTTGACTGCATAGTAATTTTTGAGTTTTGATAGTATATTAACTAGTCCAGCTTATATACATTTTGATCCTCAGTTCTCATGAAACCCAAGTAATTTGTTAAAAATCCATTAAATTAAATCCATGTCTATATACACTTAACATGAAACAATCTATTGGTAAAATTTCTCCTAGTAATTACAGCTGTCAATCCTAGTTATATTGCAATACAAAGTGGAAGTTTTAATGCATGTAAGAAGTAAGTCTGTACACTGTATGCTCTCATAGCTGCAAGTGGATAGAAGATTTTGGACACTAAACCTGGCAAAATGAAATTTATCAACCCTATTATCTTCATTAAGACAAAACCTCATGAATGCCAAGAAGAGCTTTAACTGATTAAATACCGTGACGTTGTGACAACATCTGGTTTGTTACTTCATTTATCAGAAATTACATGGATAGAGTTTTTAAATATTGTAACTTAAGATGTTCTGCTGGGCATCTCAAATAGCTAAAACGGAACTCAGATCTCACAGATAAAGCCTGGACTCCTTCCTCCTGGAAAGCAACACAACTGCAACAGCTTTTTACAACCCCAGAAATTTATCTTACACCTTAATTCACCCTGTACCAAGTTTCTTTGCTGCTCTCTCCATTCCCTAGGATTTTACTAAAAAGAGTCCCAGACCTTTCCCAGCAGTAGCACAGGGTACCAGTCACAGAAACATGTACACGACATACAGGCAGTACACAGAGACCTAACAGCCTGAACAGTCAAAGCAGGCTCTTCCACACAAATTGAGAAACAGTGACTTATATATAATGATAATTAGAGATGAAAGCAAAACCGACCTGATCTATCAAATGAATCATCAAATACAACTCTGCAGGTTTTCCCATTATTGAGGATGGTCTTAGCTGAACCAGGATCATAACTAGCAAACCATGGTAGTAGAGAACTATCATAATGCACCTCTCTATTATTGATTTCAATTGGTGACTGATGGCGTCCTTTTGCAAAAGGGTAATTCTTGTGCCACTGATCTGGTCCTAGAAAAAAGTACAGAGAAGTATCATGAAAACCTTTTCCAGACAGGTATGAATTACACTTGTTACAATTAACACAAGCTTGGCTTTGCTGGAGTAGAGAACATCGTATACGTGTATTAATAAGTAGGTTACTAATTGTCTGGTTGTTATTCACGCCTTATCAAGAGTTTCACTGCATAAAAAGCAATCAGATTGATTTCTAGCAGGAATACTGGATACTTCCAAGTCATTCAACTGAACCTAAACTCTTACAGTAACCTCAAGACTGACTACCAGGAGACTGATAACATTCCAAGGAAGAAAACCAGAGGTATATACTCCAAGTCCAACAGTGGCTAGAAATATGATGGGATATACCCAAATGATTAACATGTGGCACCATGTACTCATATGGAACAAGAAAAGGCCACTGATCCCTGGACATGCCAGGAATTTGAAACATGGATTTAATTATCATCACGGTTTTACCAAGAAGTTCACGTGGAAAACGCCTGACCAATGCTGACCTGTTCTTCCTGCCGCAGAGAGAGCAGGAAGGAGACCACCAATATCCCCAACCTCCTCAGGCAGGAGGGGCCTGCAGCCCAGCACTGCTCTTCCTGAATTAGGGCTAGCCTAATTTTATGGCTATGTCAAACTTCAATTTACCTCAACAGTAGGAAAACTGACTTTATTTAACTTAGAGACCCCCTGCCATTGACCTTTCCTTCCACCACCTTCGCCTCTTCCGCGCCTGCGAGCGACAACCAGGCGGCCTCGGCCACGCCACCTCCGCCTGGAGCCTGTATTCCCCGCCATGCTCCCGGGGGAAGCGGGGCCCCGTTCTGCCCGGGTTTCGGTGCCAGCAGGAGCGGGCCGGGCGCGGCCCCGCGCTCACCGTTGTCGCTGTCGTAGCCCCAGGGGTAGTAGTTGGGGTTGATCATGGTGCGGTGCCGACGGCTCTGGCAGGACGGTGACCTCGTCTCACGGCGGCTTTTTATAGACTCCCGCCAAATCCATGCCCGTCCCCGCCGCCCGCGGGCCGGGAGAGCGCCGGGAGCCGGGGGCGGGGAGAGCCGCGCTGCCTCGCACCGCCCGCCCGGCTCCCGCCATCCCCCCGGGAGTGCGGGGGAAGGAGCCGGCCCTGCGTCGTGCCGGGAGTGCCCAGCGACGGGAAAGGGCTGACACCGTCTGCCCCGGCGCCGAGGAGATGGGAATATAGAAAAGCACGGATGTCCAGCACTAGGCACAGGAAATGTAGGAATAGTTTCCAAATTCAAGTGAGATATGTACGCATACATGCGCGGACCCACAGCCAGATCAACCAGGAAGCCTTGGCGTGGCTCACTGTTGAAATGAAATGTGCAGGTCACAGGCAGGCTGGCGGGGCTTTTATGGCTGTTTGCAGAAAGCCTCTTTGGCGTAAGGCCGGTCCGGTTCGGAGGGGCAGGGTCCCTCCCCAGAGCCCGCGCTGGAGACGTCTCCCTCCTGGGTGTGTGGCACAGCCCTGATCCAGGGGCCAGCAGGGGGTGAGAGGATGGGTCCAACAACTTGTCCGTGCAGATGGCTATCGCAGGTTCGCACCCTTCCCTATGAAATTCCCATGTATTCGCTTGGGTTCCAGCGCTGCTCCCTGCTGTGCGGTTTTCCGTTGCCTTCATAAACAGCTTCCCTGCAAAAATTCAGTGGCATTAAGTGCTCCAGCCTTTGAAAAGGTGCTGCTTCCTCTACAGCAAGGTTTCTTGGAAGATGGAAATCATTATACTAGCTGAAGATCTAGCTCCTGCCAGCTCCAGATAAAATCGTTGTTATCAAATTAAGCACAGGATTTGTTTGTTTTGCTTCAGCTCTAATTCTCCTTTCATTTAGCAGGGTGTTATGCATCAGATTGCACTTAAAATTGTAAGCATACTTGCTAGCAGGCATGTGTTCCTTATGTGACACACAGAAATCGAATGACTTCTAAAAATATTTGCTACTGTGACACACATGAAATTGCCAGATGAGATTGAGAAGACAGAGGTTAGCACCAGTGGTGTAAAAGTGAGGGACTGACTAAGTAGAAGAAAAAATACTGGACTGAAAGGTGGATTACTGATTTAAATTTCAGAAGACTTTCTGTATAAGGAGGAGTGACCTTATTTTACTTGCTAGTAATGAAGTGGGGGAGAAAAGTACGACTTGGTTGAAGAAAAATGCAAATGGCACAGGATGGAAGTGTGGAGTCATCATGCAGAAAAATTCAGATTCCCGAATTGTTGTGTAAACTACAGTGGGTTAATTTAGTAGCAGAAAGTGCAACATGGTGGTCTTTTATCATAGTCCTGGCTGATAGACTTTTTTCTGATATGAAGAGGAAACGAAAGAGAAGGAAGAAGGGTGGGTCTGCTGGTGATAACAGGTCAATAAGCATTACCAGGCAGGAAATGCTCACAGAAAAACCCAGGAACGAACCAAGGACATGTCACTGGAGCTGGAGATGACCTCTGAGACAGGTCTGTTGGCCTCATGAAGCTGAATTACGATGAATTGCAACAGGTGCAGGGGAGACAGGGCCATTAAAGAGACTCTTTTATAAGATGAGACTATAAAAGCTTAGTGTGCTTTGCATAGCAAACAAATGGTAAGAGGGTAAGTGACAGCTGTCTTTATGTATGCTTCATCAGAGAGGTAAACACCAACAAATTATAAGAGTTATTGAAGCTAAAGAGCAGTGTTAGCCAATGAATAATTACGTACGACTTTGCCACAAACAATTTGGGGCAAGGTAAAAGATCAAGGTTTGGAACCACCCAAGGTATTCCAGTGACTTTGCAATATTAAAAGTGCAGACATGGACATGGTACACAGGAGCTTTGTATTTATGCCTGACAGAGCACATACTATTTCACATCTCTTGCTGAATTTTCTCTTCCATTTCTGAGCATCTTTTCACTGCCGTGACCCACAGACAAATCTTCAGATCATGAGCATGTGAGATAAAAGCTCTGTGCCTTTTAAATCTACTTTAATGGACAATTTTGAGGTCTTACTTTACTGCCTGGGTAGGAAGACTCAGTAGATACTGAAATTTCTGTCCTGAGCTCTCAGGCACATAGGAATTTTTCAGAGTCAGTGTTTGTTCTGAGCTCCTTGGCATTTAGATAATCTAAAAAGGACTGTGGAGAGAAGGAAGAAGCAATCTAAGAAAACCTTTTAACATTAGACACTTCAATTTAGACCTTTCAATCAAATAAATAAGTTATTTCAGAGGGGGGAAAAATACCTTTTGTGTATCTGCTTTCACTGAGCTCTTTTTTCCTAGGACTTGAGGGTCATCAAGAGGATGAAATAAGACAGGAGGCTTTCTTCTGGCTGTTTCCACTTTGATCTTCTTCCTTCTTCAAGACAGTGTTCTTATCCCTTCCCTCTGGATTTTACTCCTTTCCCCAAGCCTGGGTATGCTGTGTCCATCAATACCTCTCTCCAGATGAAATACTCACTCACTTCATTCTCAGAAGAGACCTGTGTAGAATCCCTTAAAAACATTGTTCTTCTCTGCCAGTAAAAGGAAGCCTTTAAAAGTTATTTTCTGGGCTCTTCATTATTGAACGTGGTCTGGACAAGAGAAATGTTCTAAGAAACTGCACAGATGGCCTAGAAGACAATGGTCAAGATTGAATTTAGTCTCAAGCAGAGGCGGTCTAAAAAGAGAAGGGAAGCAGATAGGTAGTCAGGAACACTGGGAGTAGTTCATGATTACAAAGCAGAATAGTGAGAGAGGTAGAAATAGGTTTCCAGGATTCTTATGACTCACCCCATGCACAAAAATCCCTAGAACTGTGACTTCCAACAAGTTTTGTTGTTCTTGTATCTTGATGGTATACAGAAAGTTATTTCAGGGCAGACCACAGGTCACAATTTGGTGGATCCCCTCTCTGTGTTGTAACTAATAAATCTATTGCTGCTTTAGATAATGTTAAAGTCAGATTTATCAAAAAAAATATTAAGATATGCTTGGTCTCTATTTTTAAGTTGATTTAAAGGATAATCATTGAGTTCCGAAACAAAGAGCATTCAGGAAGCGAGATTAAAATTCAACAGACAGCACCTATCCATGAAAAAATAAACACACAAATTCAATACACAGAATGCTAGGATGTTTCTAGTTAGTTAGCCATTATGGTGTTGCTGTAAGCATTACCCACATGGCATATATGCTGAAATGTAAATCTCCATTTAAGAGTGGATCAAGCTGCTCATGTGTGCTCTGGCTCTGAGGCTTACAACAGTAAGAATTATGTCATCACTTCGTAAAAGCAAAATCTGCATGTCTGCTCTGAAAATCCCACAATTTGTTCACTCGTCTTCACTTAGATATAGTATATTTATATTAATTTGCATTGAATTTAAACTATAAGTTGGAAATGAAAAGGACTAGTCCAGTGTTAAACAGGTGATGAAGTTTGCCAGGATAATTTTCTTAAACTTATATAAACCATTTATTCTCAATCTTTGGTAGTAAGTGATGTGATAAAATTCTTGGTCTTAAGATCGAAACACATGTAAGGAAGGTCTGGAAGAGAAACCCACAATCTTTATAAGCAGCAGTCCCACTTCCCAGTCTAAAATGCTCTTGCTCTTCCTCTGACCACATTCACTGTAGCATGTCTTTACCAGAAGATGTTTGTGGTTCAAATGCCTTTAAATATTCCATGAAATGGTTTTGATGTAAGATGAACCTCAGCACTTTGAGGTTATGGTCCAGATCTTGCACCTTCTCTACCTTTATTAGAAGGGCTGAAATATATCAGAATTTGAAGAGTTCTGCGGTATAGCTAGTGAGAGGCAAAGTCCTAGGACTGAAAGTGCAGCATGACACCCCTTTCCTTACATGTCATGGAGAAGTGCTCACAAAAGCTTCTTCTGGGTCAGCAAACTAAAAACTGAGGAACGTGGTGGGAGTGTAGATTTGCAATTGTGAGGATCCGTCAGCCAAAGCCTTGATACTACTGATGGTGCAGGGACAAAGACCCGAAAATTACTTCCAGAAATAGATGAAGAGGTTGTGTTTGCTCATGTTTCATAACTCACTTCCAGAGAGTGGAGGAGGTTACTATTTCTAGCAATCCTGACATAGCGATTCCTCCCAAATGACTTTATTTAGGCTTTGCTCAGGGGACCAGGAATTAGTGCAAGATCCTTGACTGATTAGCAGACTGTTACCTCTGTATATTGTTTCCATCCCGCAGGATTATTCGCTTCTTCTTTCAGCTGCATAAGACAAAAGATCATTAACCCAAGAGCTTGTAGTCTCATTTTGCACAAGTACAAGGATAATTCCTGTTCAAAGAGGCAAAGGCACATAGCTGGCCAGGAGATTTAGGCTGGGCAGTTATATTTACTTCTCAGACATATGCTTGGACTTTACACTTCAGATAGATATTTTTCCACATAATACTAATCACCTTTAAAACTAGGGATTTGTCAGTGGGGATGGAGAAATGTTTTGAAGCTTATTCTGAATTTAGGTACAGGTCATAGACAAATATGCTTTATTAGAAGGCTATTCATTCAAAACAGATTGATACTTTCATCAGTCTAAGAATGACTCTATTTCTCTGTACTGTAATTGTGTCATCATTCCTGGGTTTGGACATGTGCAATTCCAAAACTCATCAGATCAGAATGTATAAATTTGGCTTTTATTATAAATATAAAGGTAAATTTTTTCTTTTAAGTTATCTCTGTATGTCCCAGAGATCTCAGCAACTACGATGCTTTCATCTCCATCTACAAAAATTCCACATTCTGTCATTTTGCTGAGAAAATGAGAAAAAAGAGACAAGCTCTGACACAAGCCAGCCACATAGAGGGTCAAGTTACAGAGTCAGTGGAAAGACTTTTAATGTGTAACCATAGGAGTTAATGCAAATGCCAGCCATCTTCTGGCATAATGAAAGAGTAACGTTTAGGAAAGTTCTGTGGTACTTTTGTAATTTCTGTTACAAAGTCTAGGAATAATCAGTTCCTGCTGCATTAGGTTATTACAGGATTCTCATCCAAAGAATCTTGTTCCTTGCATGTTTTTTATTTAGAACTAAGTAAAGATTGAGAAAGTCCACTATTAAAAGAGAAAAATTCCTTGTTCCATTACAAGGCAGATCAATAGCAATTTCAAGTAAGATCAGACCTATTTTTCATTACATGCTGCCATTTATGTAGCATACCCCAACCCCAGTTTTGGCTTATTCATAAAAGCATTGATACAAACTGTGTCATTAATTCAAGCTTTCTCTCCCAGACAGTATTTTTTTATTTTTTTTCTTTGCCTCTTTCTTCTCATCCTATGTTGTTTGTCCAAGGGAGAACAAGGCAATGGGAAAGCGTTGATCTCAGGAACTGAGCCTTTGCCAAAAAGCTGTGCTTACTAAGGCCATGCTTGCTTCTTTAGTTATTTCTGCAAGAAATGGAGAATGGCAGCTCACACTTTTACATCTGTTTCACCCTCAAAATAAACTTTTAATTTACAAGAAGGAACACAGAGTAGAAGGAACAGAGAAGAGATCTGTGGGAAAATTATCCAACCTGTCTGTGGTTTCCAAATTGCAAGTAATGAGGCTACAGCAGGTATTTCACACTATCTTCAGAGATTGCATCCAGAGCCCTTAAATGTTAAGTTTGGTGATGAATATGCATAACAGCTTAAGTAGAGGGAATTTGAGAGCCAAAAGTCCTCTGAATATTTTGCGGATCACCAGGAGAGAGCAATAAAGTCATATTTAATATATCACCAGGAGAAAGGAATGAAGTCCCACTTCACAAGAATGACTATCAGCTGCTTCTAAAGGAAGTTGGCAAATTTATCTATGGTTTTACTTGAAGAAAGGGAGATGCAGAAATACTTCAATTGTTTGACCATTATTGAATATAAACACACAAAAACTTGAAAATCAGCTTCTGGTCCCGGCCGGAAGAACGATTGGCTTAAAAAATACTAAGCAGACGTTTGTAATTTCATTATTATGAGTCAGCACTGTGGAATATTGCTGCTGACAATGACATGATCTTTTAAGGAAGTGAATGAAACACCACTTTTCGAAAGGATGTACTCAGAAAGTGACATTTTAGTTTTGCATCTATACGTGAAAGGCAACCAACTGGAATAAAATCCCATTATTGTTAGTTCTTAGTGAACTGGTGGTCAGTTGCAGTGCTACAGCAGGCGTGCTATTCAATCTGAAAAATACATGTAGGCAGTAGAAGAAAAATATGAAGGAAGTGTTGTGCTGACAAATGGGAGGCATTTTAGTACGTGCAATATATATAAGCTTGCCTAAAACTAACCTACAAAGATCCAACCTCAGAACTGTAGCACATTTCAAAAATGTGTTGGGATCAGCATCACATAAGCAAGTTGGCTGAATGTTATGACATCATGTTGATGACATTTCTCTCTGCTTGGAAGTAATGTGATAACAATGGAATGGGCAGCACCCCAGCACTCCAGTAGCCTAAATAACTCTGCAGTTTTCTGCAGATCAAATAAACAGCCAGCTAGTCACACCAGTTAATATTGTTCTGCCCAGCTATAAACTGAGTGTCTTCCCTATTCATCGTCCCAATTAGGCATATTTACTGATAAATCACTGAGTGATTTATTGGCCAAGCAGCAAGACAGAAGAGGGAAATAAAGGGAAGAAGAGGGGTATGAGGGGATATGAAGCCTCTGTTGTGTCATAAGGAGAATAGCCTGGACAAGGGACATATGGAGCTCTTGCTGTAAGGAGAATGGGAACTAAGCATGGTGAAGGGATTACTGAGACTGGTATAAATCCTTGGGGCAGTCAGAAAAGAGAAAGGGGGCCAAATGGTAAGGAGCAGCAGTGAACTGAAAAAATGGAAAAAGGTTTGTGGTACAAGAATTATTTGCATGATAGAAGATAGGCTGGTTTCCAGGAGTCCATAAAACAGAGGAGAAAATGAAGGCAGATTATGATGTCTGTGAGTGGAGAAGTGACAAGACCACATGGCAACATCAATAAATATGTCCTGTAAAAGCAGTGATGCATTGGTAAAATGCTCCAATATACACAGAGTCCCCATCCTTGAAATTTTGTACACGTATGATCAAAAAGAGACAAGTCAAAGAGATAATGACAATTTAGATTAACTTTATTCAGCTACGATGAACAAGATTTGGTCCACAAGAGAATCCATTATTGTTCGGGAATGAAATCTAATTTGTCTTATTACTGGCAGAACTTTAATGACCTGAACGATGGCACAAAATATACCCTCAGCAAGTTCAAGGGTGAAATCACGAGCTGCTATCCAGAGGATCCCAGACAGGCTGAAGAAATGGGCTGAAGCAGACACACACACACAGTGAACCAGTCCTGCATCTGGGGAGGACGAGCGGGGGCTGACTGGCCAGCAGGCACCTTTGCACAAAAAGATGTGGAGATCCTGGTGGACAGCAAATGAGTTGAGTTAGCAGTGTGCCCTTGCTGTGGTGCACACTGAGCTTGCACTAACAAGAGCATAGCCAGCAGGTTGGCAGGAATAATAATTTCCATCTTCAACACTTGTGCTAGTGGTTCTAGAATTCAATTTTGAGCCTGCTATTGCAAGAAGGATGTTGAATAAGCATTGCAAGTGCAGTGGAGGGCCAGCAAGGCAGTGGGCTGGAGCACCACAGGCAAGGAGAAGCAGAGCTCGCTAGATTTGCTCAGTCAGTAGAGCAGGCTAAGATATACCTGCTTTAACTCTGTTTCAGGGCAGTGCCAGACTGCAGAGCAATTGCACCAAATTACAGAACTGTTTTGGAATTATTGTTTTGTGCCTATTAAGTGCAAATATTAATGTAATCTGCCTTCTATTTTAATAAGGGATTTGTGGAAACTAATAAAGCAAAAGAAGAAGCTGCAGAAAGCTCCATACTGTTTTGCAGCGGGTTGTGCATAGCATGCCTGGCACTGTGCAAAAGACATTCACACAGTGCTTTTCATTGGGCATGCCATAGTTGGTGTGGCATGTTACAGCCAAGAAGCCAGTTTGTCATATGCCTTCCACTTCACTGAAATTTGTGCCAGGCTATGGAAAACATGGTAGGCATGAATGGAAACCTATCAACAGTGAGATCTTTGTCTGCCAAAATAAGAAAAACAACATGCTGAGTTGAATTATTTTGCTATTATGTCACAATCCCCAGTTTTCCCCCACAGTTTCTGTTGTCAAGGAACTGATACTTAAAGACTAGGAGTAGATAGCTCTATAAAATACATTTCTGCCAGGATTTATTATGGCTTTATTGTTACTCATCTAGAAAATCAAAGAGCTGCTATGGCATACTCTGCTCCAGCATTTACATTATTTAGAAGTCCGCATGTGCAAAAATCTATACTGAAACAAGAAAAAAGGAGCATATTTTGTTACTGTCAGTAATTTTGTCACATTTGTAGCTAAAATTTTTCGTACATGGATAAGCTAGGTATAAAAGCCCAAGTAAACCTATCCAGGTGAATGTTAAAAATGCGTTGGCACTCTTGGCTGGAATGTGGGTAAAAAACTTGGCCTATTTCAGCATGTGTTCCCATCTACTCATTTCACAATGGAGTCCAGCTACAGCAGATAATTGTGAGCTCATTTGGATACTTTCTGAATGCCATCCAGGCATTTCTGTCAACTGCATTGTTTTGCCTGCTACCTTTCAATTCCTTTCAAAGCCCTGGAAAATACTTGTTTCTTCATGCACACACACACACACACACACACACACAGATGCACACACATCACCCATGTTTAATTGTGGAGCCAACAGGTTTACGGCACTGACTGCAGCAGTTTAGGTGGAACAACTGCAACATGCTCGAGAAGCATGTTGCTAGATGGGTGGGTAACCATCTTAGGAATAACAGCTTGTGCCATTGGTACAGTGGAGATGGCAATGCAGGATAAACCAGAAACATGTATTTCTATAGAAAGATTGCACCTGCAAAAGTCTGTCTGGTGTTCACGAGATGGGTCAACCAGAGAGCTGCCTAGTGCAGGGAACTCCTAAAGAACTCCAGGAAGTTTTGCAACTCTGTCCGCCTGCTAGGACAGAAAAGTCCTGTAAGTCCACATTGGCTATGGCAGTTCAGTTTGCAGCCTGCAGTGACCATCTACCACACAAAGAGAAATAGCCTGTTCTGAACCAGACATGGATAAGCAAGAAATCATCACCAGGATAAAGGTGGAAGGGTTCCCCCAGAATCCTGCTTCCATAAGGTGAACTCTAGCGTGGACCCTGCTGCTGGAGACTACCCTGGTACAAGTTAAGCAGCAAGGGAGACAGCTGTTGAGACAGGCTGGCAAAATACTCTGTAGATCTTATTAAGTACATATAACAGAAGTTAAAGGAAGAAGCATGTCCACAGCAAGACCTGACGCTTGGTGTATTACACTGATCCATAGATTATTTTGGAAACACAAGCAAGAGGGATTTCTGGGCTGTGGCCAGTGTAATCATCTATATAGAGATGGGTTAAGCTTTATGGTGAAGACTGTGCCATTTCCTTCCCCAGCTGCAAGCAGAGGTGTTTTCCAAGTGAAGTAAGTGTAAATAAGTAATTTTCATGCTTTAATTAAGTATCCATGCAGTGATGGGAAAATTACAACCAGATCGTAAATTGCAGCAACTGCTAACAGGATAGATGGATTATACAGAGATTCCTTGTGACGAGGCACAGACGGGAAAGCTTCTGCAGGTAATACTGCCTTGTACCCTCTCCATCTGGGCTGTTTGGCAAAATTCCATGCCCTAGTTTAAGATTATGTGAATGTTCTCACACATTTCTTTCACCAGTTCCAACTGGGGAAGCTTGACATTTTTGTGGATGAGATAGACCACACGGTGAATCAGAAGCTGGGGCAAGGACATGTTCAACAGCTTGTTTTCTTCTGTCTGGTTATAACCAGGCACTGCTATGACGCTTATTTACTGGTCACAAATATTTCTCCATGCTTGCGTAAATTGAATTCATCTACTCCTTGAGTTCCCTTGCTGACATGGAAATATGTGCACTCACATTCATGAAGTCTATCCAGGCAACAAATTTTAGCACGTGCATGTCTTTTATTCAACAGCTCAGTCAAAGTAAATATTGCCAAGTGAAGAGATCACTCACTTTAACAGGTGCATCAGGAGCTGGACCCTACGTCCTGTGATGTGAAGATACAAGTAATGGATTCCCTGATTAACTTGAAGTTTTATGGTTCTGTGCATAGTGTTGCCTAGATGCTATTGTGAAGTTGTTCCAGGCAGATCTTTTCCAAATTGCGGGACTTTATTTCCTGATTAAAGACATTTCAATACAGTAAGAAAAATAGAGAGCTCTAATCTAGTGTTGCTTTTAGTTCAGCATTTAGAGCAAGTGAACATCAAAAACTTATGAAAAAATGGCAAACCCTTCAGTCAGATCCTGTGAAAAGGGAACACTGTGCTTCCAGCAAGGATGACAGAGACTAAATAGGACAGCCAAGCTCAGCACAGTAGCATGAGCAGCAGATTTTTTCAGGATTCCAAAAATGACTATTGAATGGCAATGCTTGCTTCTATTAAATTTAACTAATACAATTTTAATTGTTGTATACTATTAAATATTAACCATTAAAAGATCAAATTGATTGAAATATAAACCAGAAAGCAAACCTCACTATAACCCAGATCATATCCAGGGTGAAAGACAACAATCAGAGTCCAGCAAGGAGTTGCTTTTACAGAGAACTGCCAGTCAAGATTGTCTTCAGCGGACTTTAACCCCCATCACCTTTAAGATGAGGAGAAGATACCTGTATACACAGCAAATATTATGAATTTGGGGTTTTGAGGCTATGGAAAGAACATATAGGGAATCTTATTGGAAATATCTGAAATATTTTATGGGACTTCTTACAGTGGCATTAAAATAGTTTGATGATGTTCATCAGTGTAAGAACATAATTATTTTCACAATTAATACTATACCATATTTATGGTATGTAATTTAATGTAGGTCTTGTCACAATTATTACCTTAAAGGCAGAAGAAATGCTCCATAGCCTCAGCTTTATTTAGATTACACTGACTCTATGCCTTTTGCAGAATTTTTCAGTGGTGGAAGTTACAGCAAAATGCTCTAAGACATTAGTCTTGGAAAGTATTGTTTCTAAACTTGCATTCCCCACCTTTCCCAACAGAGACAATGAAATCAGTGTTTCAATTATAGGTCTTGCACGCTGTTGGGCAACAAATCAACTTTCATCTGTTTATTCAAGGGTCAGTAGCATTTGTTTAGCTGTAAATTTAGATAGGCTGCTGACACTGTTGCCATTTGTTGCTCAATGATGTCTGACAAGAAATAATATTTCATGATTATACTCTTTCTCCAGCAGAGATTTATTACACGGACAATTCACAACATTGTGGGAGCTCTTAAATTAGGACTTAATGGCTGGCAGCCTGCAGTGTTAAGGAAAAAAAAGTCACTGTTCTCTGAAAGAAGCAAACCTTAATGAAAATATCTTTGTTTTTAAATTCAGTGTAGAAATTATCATAACCATGAAGGATGACTGAGCCATGTGCAGAGAGAAAAGGGCTATGTAGACTGAAATTGCTGTTCAGCCAGGGTATTGCTAGTATGCAGGGTAACGTGTCCTGCAGTCCTAGTCTCGTAATTACTCAAATCAGCAACCAGTTCAGTACATACCAGTGGAAGATTTTCACCTGTAACTCCTCTTACCTTGCAACAGGATTCTTCAAGACTTCGGAAACGGAATTATCTGTACTATTTTCAGCCTATAAAAGCAAAAGCACTACATACATAGGCTTTGCATGAATAAGCATGGAGACAAAATACAGACTTTTTTTAGATAGAAATGAATACCAGTCCATTATTATCAATATTTATTTAAACACCATGTCTTATTGCTCAAGAATAACTTGGATAAACTGTGTTTGTTTCAATGCTTAGTTACTTGCGCAGGACTAGAGGAATCTGCGCTGCTCAGGCCTCCTGCTAGCTGAGAGTGGTGTCAGGAAGGTGACTGTTGAAGAACTGGCTCCACCGTGTGGGCTCTGGAAAATGACCACTACAAGCTAAGCAAGAAGCAGCATCCTTCACTTTAGTTTTCAGCAAGGATGTTTGTGTTGTCTGTGGGATGAAGGTAAGATGAACAGTGGGAATGTCGGTTAAAAAAAAAAAAAAAGAAAAAAGAAAAAAAATTCATGGGAATTGAAGAATTAAAAATCTTAGCCTAGTAAAGATCTGTTATCTGTTATTAAGGCCTGAGACAACTGGCCTGTGGTCTTGCTGGCCTAGTGCAGTGAGGAAGCTGACCTAACTCCAGGAAAGAGTCTCAAGTTCTTCAACAGTTTTCTGACAGATCTTCTGCAAGATATTAGTAACAGTAAAAGAGAGACAGGGTGCTACTCAAATTTACCAAAGGCATATTTTTTCCTAATACCTTCTGGATATTCTGCTTACTGATGGCATGAGAGAACTGCAAAAGCATGAGTTAATGTCAACCTCTGACTTAAAGAATTAGTGGCAGAATCAGTGAGACTTGCTTTGAGAATTCCCACACAGATAACATTCTGTGTCAATTCTCCTGCTTGTGCTAAGTACAGGAGTGGTTTAGTAGTGACTGAAACCCTTCCTCTGCATACCGGATGGCATCTTTGCTTCCATCCTTCCTGCTGGATTTTCCCATAGAGAGGCAGGATGCTATCTCCAGGGAGATCTTATTAAGCAGAGTTCTCAACAGAAGTGTTGCAATTTATTGTGCCAATCTTTTTGTTTTCTGAAGCAGAGACAACTCCAGCAGTATGAAGTTTGCTCTACTGTCCTACTTGATTTACCATCTCACTTAATGGTAATTTTGATTCTCCTATTAATCCTTCTTCATTTGCACTCAGGTTCTTCACAGTTGTCCTTATTGAATTCAAGGTATTAATTTAGACTGTGGACTTGTATCTTCACTTCATCAGTTTGCAATACAAACTGCATTTCTTCCTTCTCCATCCTCCTGTTTTACAGAAATTTTCCATGTACTATGCATTTTTTTTCCAGATAATGGTCTAGTGGAAGGTGTCCCTGCCCATGGCATGGGGGTTGGAACTAGATGATCTTTAAGGTCCCTTTCAACTCAGGCCTATAATTCTACAAGTGGTTTTGTCATTTAAACTCATAGACATTCTTGCAAGTATTGTGCTATCCAATCAAAATAAAGAAAGTTAAAATTTTCTATAATAGCAATACTCAGTGTTTATTTTCCCAGTAATACCACAAGTTCTCCATCTGCATTCAAATCTGTTTGTGTGTTTTAATGAACACAAAACTCCACAGTTTTTCTGTCTCTCCCTCACAAATAATCCTGAATATGTTAATTTAATTTTATTGCACTTTTTTGAAAATCAACATGTATGACAGATGTAAACTGAAAAGACGATGCTTTAAAAAATATATTCTTGAAAAAAATGGAAGTCTGATTTGATCTCTAATTCTTCATTGGTTGTACATTACTTTTTGGGGGAGTGAGGAATGTTATAAAGAGTTCTATTAAATTCTTGGGCTTGGAAATAAGATAATTCCTGAATGCATGCTTTGTGCTCCAATATTGATGAAGATAAAAGCCAGAATTCATTAAGATGAAAGACAGATAGATGAGGTGGAACGCACACCGTACAGCTGCTCCCATTGCTGAGACATGGGACAACAGGCCTCAGGAAGAAATAGATAATGTTCTATTTTGTTCAGCTCTCTGATAATATGAACGTTCTTCAACACTGATTACTGAGCAGAAAAATATCAGCAAGGACATCCAGGAGCATCCTTCTTTGAGATACAGAAAAAAAAGATACAAATTCTTTTCATTTTGTAGTAGAAAAGGAGAATCATGGCTGGTTGTATACTGAGGGTGATACCAGGAATTCACAGTTCAGTTACGAATTTACACATGACTGAAAGATGGTGACACCTGTTTCAGTTAACGAAGAAAGGCTTTGAAACTGTAGGAATAAGCTTTTGATTTTTCTAGTAATTTCTCTAGTGAGGTGTGGGAAACTGGGAAAGTTTCAGCATTTGTCAAAACCTAACAGGCAGTAATTAATTTGAATCACTTGACTGCCCTGCTGTAATTAATACATACATTATATGCACTAAACTCATAAGGATTTGGGGCCCCAGAATGATGAGGGTATTTTTTACTGTTTTGGTTTTTTTTTCTGAGGTACATTAGGCAGCAGGATTAGAATCCACATATGCTGAATTTGTTACCAAGGTAATCAATGCTGAGCTACACTATTCATCAAAGGAAGAAAGGCAATGGAACAAAACTGTGTGTACTTTATTCTTCAAAGGAGAAACAAAACTTTAAAGCATATTTGCAGTGAGGCTGATGCTTTTGTGTAATAATAGTTTAAAGACTGAATGGAATCAGAGGAGATGCCTGAGGAAGCAATATAAATTTCTGACTGTATTTTCCTTTTTTCCAACATACAAACCATGTGTTTGCTGTTGGAACCAAAACACCTATTTCAGTAGTTCATAAATTTCTGCCTATTCTACCTTTCAAAAGCAGTATAGGAAACATTCAAACAAAGCAAAGTGCGCTCATTTTCTGATTTGCAGGCAATTATTCTTTAACAAGTTTGTGTGCTTCAAAAGTATAAACTAATCAAGAATTTTCAGAATTATGTAAAATTTCAGCTAAGTGATCAATGTGCTTCGTGCAAAAACAAAATTCATATTAAATTCATGTCCAAATTAGACCAGATATGCGCGTATGAACTTTGGGAAGATATAAGAGAATGTTTGTGTGCAGGCAAGAAATAAACACCTTTTTTTGTACCTGAAAACAGAGAATAATTGATTCTGTATGATCCTCAAATTTTTGAGGATCTATTTGACTGGATAAACAGAAGCCTGGATGAGCTATTAAACTAAACTCCAACAGCTAAAAAGTACTCGTGTCTGTCCTCCTTGTATTACAAGCATATTTACCAAAGAAAGGAGCAGCAAGGCTTTCTAGTAAGTTCTTGCTACTTTCAATCATCACTTAGCATAAAAACGGCAATCAATTTATTTCTTATGCAAGTCAATTTATTGCTTCTCTGAAGACATAAAAGCAGTTATGTCAAGTGCAGGCAACTAATTTTGTTTTATTGCCCCAATAACAAGAGATTAAAACATCACAGTCAATGGCTTTTAGGTAGAAAGACTCAAACCCTTGTCTCAGTTATTTGTGTTAAAATTTTCTCATCACCAAGATCAACTGCATATGCACATGAGAAGAAATTTTACACATAAGACATAGTACAGTAGAAAAAAATTGTTGCTTATGAGCTTTCTGTAGTAACGTTTTTATGTGTCGAGAAGATGTACAGATTCAGGAGTTTAAAGAAGATCTAAGGGACTCCTAAAATCAATACCCTTGCAAGTGCTGCACTCATAATATCAAAAGCTGATCTTCTGACAAAATTAAGCCAGTGCTGAAACATTTGTAAACAGGATTCAATCAATAGTTTAGCTTCTACTCACATGAGCTTAGTTTTTAAGAAGAAACTGCTTTATACTAAGCAAAATACATTCCTAACAGACTAATACACTAACTTTCAATGGGAATTCAGCAATCCTTAGAACATTTCTAAATGAATAAAAAGGATCAAAATCCGCCCTCAGCTTAATTTCTGAATTCTCACTGAATTGTGCTGGTAATAACAGCAGAATTTGTCCAGTGTTGCCCATTCATTACTTCCTTGTTGGAGCACCATTTTTCTAGTAAAGGTGGAAAGTGAAATAGTTAAGGAGAGCTTGGAAATGCCTGTTCCAGCCATTTGTAACCCTGCTTTTTTCAGACTTTGACAGATCCCTTATAAATGCTGCTGTGAACATGTTTGTGGCAACATCTCCAGAAGAACACCCACAGAGAACCCAGAATCTTCCTGTGCAGCAGGGTTTATGCACCACCTGTGACCCATCTCCTCTATGTCCAATACTGCATAATCACCTGCGTGTTGAATATAATGTAGATCTTTATTCACATGATCTGTATGCGGGTTCAGCCGAGTGTGTTACACTGAAATGATAAAAGTTTACATGATGAAGGACAGGGGAAGTTGATTTAGAAGTTTCTGTCTGCCAGTGATTCCTTGCTTGGATCATATTTGAAAGCTGATGTGTCTCCCCAGAAAAGAACAGAGCCAAACAGAATCCACTTAAATTCTCCAGCTACGGAGAAAAATGAGCAAACGCTTAGGTGACTTGACCTGGATTTTTCAGTAGTGGGAGTGACACATATGAATCATCCAGAAAGACCCTTTCTATATGCAACAAAATCCCTTATAGGTGAAATCATTAAGGTGTTAAAAATAAAAAGCAGGCAGAGCATCAAAAATCCATCATTCAGGGAGATAACAGCCAGAGCAGCAGAAGAAAGGCACTTCCCCCTCAGCAATACTAAAGTTGCTATACTAAATACAAGGCAATATGGTACCGGCAGGACTCTACACTGGATGGGTGAAGTAACAGCAGCAGTGAAAGAAGAAAGCATCAACAACAGCAGCAGCAAGATATGGCAAAGACAGCAAATGCGGAAATGACGGAAAGGTGTCTTTTCTTCTTCACACAGAAACTGAGTATGCCTGATTTTACCCTCAGAGCACTAGTCTAATCTTGGATAAAAAACTATGAACAAGACAGGGAAGGGAAAATCTAGTGTGTTAAAGGGGTACTTATTCTTTGGATGTCTCCTCAGAGGGTGGGGTGTCTGAGCAAGATCATAGTGTAGAGACAGGCATTTCCCTCCTGTTCATCTGCTGTTACTTCTGCTTTCCTGAACTACTGGTTCATTTTTCTGCCTTACTATATGTCCTTTGAAATTAATTTTAAATATTGAAACTGAGCCTATTTCCCTTACAAGACCACAAGGCAGAGAAGTGATGATAAGTGCTGAGGCATTTGTGGTGAAGAATCACAGCATCTCGTGTTTGCTTATTGTGCTTGGTATTCGCATACAGTATTTTTCTGCCTCTAAAAACAGATTGTCTTTTACCAATCAGAATTTCAAACTGAGAAACACAGACCTGGATTCCAGAGGAAAAGCAATAAACAGCAAAAACTAACTACACGTTGGGATGCAGGGGTTTTCCCACTCAGGTTCAGCAGAGTGGGACTTGAGATTTCACTTGAATGAGGCTCTCACTATCCTGCCCTTCAGAGGCTGAGGTGGGCGCCAGTTGTCAACCAGAGGGCTCATGGGTTCATTCTCGTTGTTCTTGGAAAGGCTGCGGAGCTTTGCCATCTGCAAGGAAGAAAAATTAAAGTGTCCATGTGGAAGCACTGTGGACTTTACTGCCTAGAACAAACTCCGAGATGAAAAAGGAATGCTCTTACATAATAATGATAATCACACAACGACAATGACAGTCTCTAGCAATACTGGTAGAGATCGCTGATAAAGATCACTGCAGCCCAGCAGCTAGCACTGTTTCTGTGGATCTCCACACTTCATCCTCAGAACAGTGCATCATCTGACCCTTGCATGGGCTTCTTCTGGATTTTTCTCTGATTCACGCCCACAGTGTGGAAAAAGAATAGGGCCCTACTGTGACCCTGCTGGAGCTGGACTACAGGCAAATAATGTGAAAATACAGCTATCTGTGATGGAGGATGCACACATTTGGCAGTGCAAGACAGTCTGATAGAAAAAGCTGGTGCAGAAGTTTGTATTTTGTTCTGTAAGGCAGATACACCAATTGGATTATTAAGCTGAATCATGAATTCAGCACTCAGCTGCTGTTCTTCAGATTAACTTAATTTCAGTGTTGCTTTGTTAATCGTTACCCTTTTATCTAAATGTAAAATAAATCTACTCTGAAAACAGCCATTTCAGTAAAAAGGATATGCCTTGACTTGTATTGCTGAACCACAAACAATTATAAATAGCCAAAATTTTTGACACAAGAACTAAAAAGGTCACCTTATCCAGACTGGCTCTTTTTTTTGCCTCTGTAAATGCACATTTGAGCTATGTGAATACAGGTGGTACATTAATATGCATGAACATTCAGATTTGTGGGTTCTAGGTAGTTTGATCTTTCTCACTGACAGCTTTTAAGAAGTCAAGATCTGGACCAGCAATTTCTTAAACCGAGAAACCATCAAAATATTAGTCACACTTCTCACTTAATGGTGAAATACACCGAATAAGCTGAGGCTGCTGTGATGGCTGAATTTTGTGGCTCAGGGGCACTTCTGCCTTAGCAGGTTTTCAGGATCCCAAGAACACCCCTGCCGAGGCTGTTCCAGGAAGTGTCTTGCAAGAGGGCCAGATTCTCAGGGTCAGTTTTACAGCCCATTCCAGCAGTCCATTCTGCAGACAATTCATCACTATCCACAGCTAAAGCTTGCCCAACCAAAAAGCACAAAGTAACACAGGGCTTGCAAACCATCACACTGACGTACTGAGACACTGCTGAGAACTGGTAAAGGAGTAGCAGGACTAGCTGGAGTTTACCTGATCTGAGCTGACTTCAATTGGCTCCCTCAGGAGAATCCAAGTGATGCACTCCTCACAGGGGGGTGTGGTGAATGAACCATGGTAAGTCCAGTAGTCCCGAGATTTGGGGAAAAGAATTGAAGGATCAAAGTGCTGAAAAGGAGCCTCTTTTCCCTTAGGGAAACAACAACAAAAAAAATTCTCTGCAGTAACTCTAGAGATATGCATCTTAAAAGACAGCAGTATCTATGTTATTATAAAGGAGCTAATTAAATACGAAGATTCATGCAAGAAATCAATCTCCTTCCTGTCAAGCACTTTCCCAGCAATTAATAATAACTGACATTTTGATTACATTAATAAATTAAAAGAAATTACAAACTGAATTGTGTGGGATCAAAGCAAATTCATTTTTACATTTTTTTATTTTGGAATTATCAAAATTGTGTTTTATTTTGGGACACTTGGGATAAAAGTTGAAGCCTGTGGCACTGCTGGTACTGTTACCCTTTTTATCCGACAGGATAGTGGCCAAGCATTTATCCCAGATTCATTACAGTCTTCCCTTCTATCTGAAGGATCTTAAATGTGTGCCTCTCTCCTATGAAGATTGTGCTCTTATTATGTATTCATGGTGACACTCAGTCTTTTTGTCTATTACACTTAGTGTAAAAAATTAAAATATTTACTGTAAGAGTACTATGTCCTAAATATCTTACAATTAGAGGTGATAACCACCAGAGGAGGGAGAAAGCGGACACCAGACAACATTTCCTGTTAAGTCTGCCCCCAAATAGGATAGTATCTCCACAGGACTGTGATGAGTATTCCCTGTTCCCTCAGGGCAACAAAAACTAACCAAGGAAATTCAGTTCACTTCTCTATTGGTATTTTGGATGCAGTTCTGGAAAGTAACATATATTATTCCTATTTCCTTTTTCTATCATGGAGAGTCTTCTCTAGATTAGAATAAAGTAAGTGGCAGGAGCTGAAATAGTTTCCATGCATCCTTGCACAAATTAAGAGTAGAAGGAGTAACATCAAGACTCCAATTATATCTTCCTGAAAATATTATTCTGTAAGTTCCATATGAGTCTGCAAATAACCTCACAAAATTGTGCTTTTCCAGTAAATACAGTACAGTGTCCACAAAACTTCTCTGCCTGTAATGCATCAGAGCAATTCAAACTGCATGTGTGATAACTATCAGTGATACCACCTGTGAATCTTCCCGAAAAATAAGTAATCTTGGGAAAATGTATGTGATGACAGAAAACAAAATTAGAGATAAAATACAATGTGTCGTTCTGTGCAAATGCACACAAATACATTTGCAAATGTATCTTTCTCTGCTTTACTTCAATGGTTGCTTTTTCCAGAAGTGCTACATGTAAATGGCCAAAAAATGATATAGGCATTATGAGAGAAAGCCGTCAAAACAGATACCATTGACAGAGCAGGGGGGCCATGGATAGGGTGAAAAAAAATAACCTTCAGTTCCCTCACCAGAAAGAGCTTAATTGCATTTGAAGACTGACTTGAAAAAAATAAAGATTTAATTAATATGACTCTTAAAAAAGCAGAGAAGAGCTTTCCGGCTCAGACCTGCATGGCAGTGCACACATGCATACATTATATGCAAGGAATTCTGCTAAATTTGCAAGAAAATGCCTACAAATTTGGTGATCTGGTGGCATGTTCAAGGTGGAATAAAAAGAAGGTCTTTTAAGCATTATTAGAATTATAAAGTTTATTATGAAGTAGAATTGCTAAAGTATACCTAGAGATTAAGTTTATGTTAAATATTAAAGCTAAATGACAATAGATGGAATATTGCGATTCTCTGCAAGTAACTCCCTTTAGTAGCTCTATCTATGCAATAGGTATGGTCTGGTGCCTTAGGTCATTAATTAAACAGAAAAACAGTTTAGAATATATTTGCAATGCTATTTGTGCTAGTATCATAGGAAGAGAGAACTTACGACTGGTGCAGAAACTGTACCATGTAATTCCTTTTATAAATAAGTACAGTTACTTCTTAAAACTAGTAACATTTTTAATTACCCTTACACTGACTGGGAGCCGGCTCCATCATTCCTACTAGTTTCTTCTCATTTTAGGCTAAGTTTCTGACTCTGCTATATGCATCTGTTTTGGCTGCTGTTGTCCTCAAATTCAAAAAGCTTTTCATTTCTTTTTGGTATTGGCCCACTTGCGTATTTTTAACAGAGAAGTAGCAATAAGACTACCAATTGTGTATGCAAGGATTAATAAAAAAATCCTCTTCAACAAGAATACTTGCAGAAATGAGGAGTTAAATATTTAATTAAGCAAAAGTACACTGCTCCACAGTCCAATGCATCATCTCTGCTGCTGCTGTTTGGCATCAAAATGCTGCCAAAATATGAATCAACTACTGATTCCTGCTTCTGCGGCTTTCCAGCTACGTTATATCACAAAAATTGTTTTGATACCTTGGTCTTAATGTTTTCAATTTCTTCAAGAATTCTCTTCATCTCTGGTTTGGGAGTTTTTCCAACCTGTAAAGCAAAGCACAAATACTGTGTCTTCTTCATCATTTTCCACAGTATTTTAAAGAAATTCAGCACATCCCATCTGTCACATTAGGCAACAGCAGTCTCAGAGAATCCAGTAGAGACTGACAGAAAATTATGTGTGTTTAAAGAACATCCAAAATAGCAGACTCCATTAACTGGCTTTGCAACTTGAACATGTGTTGGAGGACCCTACAGGGCACCATGCCTGTCTGAGGAATGAACTGCTCTCTCAGTGTCCTTACCCAGGGCCTAACCCTTGGCTCCTGCTTCGAAAGCAGCCCACAGCCGCTGTGAGCTGTCTGAGCACTTGACAAAGTCTTGATGGCCTGAAGGGCTGTAGTTGCTGCAGACACCTCATTCTGCAGCACATACATAGTCAGGTCAGGCTTGATGTCAGACATGTGATGAATTCATGTCTAGATGAACTCAAGCTATGGGGTCACTTTATTGCCTGTGTTCAGGACATTTAGCACTTCCAAAAGCTTTGACATCCCAGAAGAGCAAAGGCAGTATGTGTAAGATGTACTGTTATTGCCATGTCTTGTTCCAAAATAGATTAACTTCAATTCCTCAGAAGATAATTCAATCCTGTTTTAGTAGCATCCCAAAACCCAGTAATGGAACATGACAAATTCAGAGAAAAACAACAGCTCCTTCACCAAGGAGCAAGGAAGAAACAGGGAAAGAGGACCAGAGAAGATGTAATGATACTACTTAATTTTCTGGACCTTTTAGCTGGCCTTAGCATGGTTAATAGGAACATAGTGGTGTGCTTTGCAAGTTGTGTTTTACAACATAAAACTTTAGCCTAAAATAGACCAAAAGGAATGGCAAAGGAAGAATAATTGAAGGGCATCGTCACAGGGGAGAATCTGGACAGGTGCTGACCTTCAGTTTAAACTAACCACCAGAGAAAAGGTCAGGTTGGCTCACAGTGTAATAGAATTAAAATGACACTGGATCTAGTCTGTCCAGGGACACTCTAGCAAAATTAATTACATCCACTTGCTCTTGCTTGTACAAATGCCACTTACTAGTGATAAAACAATGAAAGGATACCTATTCCCTGGTGGTGTGTTCCAGGTGCAATGCTCACGTGCAGCTAAAAGGACTGAAGTTTGTGTAATTTATCACTGTTAGGCTGTGTGCCCGTTAGCATTTCTCAATGTCCTAGACCACATTCAGATTTGATACTAGGATTGCTTTCTTTCTGTGAAGTTTATTAAAAAATTGATCTGAAAATACTGGTACAGTATTATTTTGTTTAAAATTTCTGTATTTCAAGTTTAGAATGTTGAGTGATATTTCTTTTTGGAGTAGTTTTGTTGAACTCATTTTGATTGCCAGCTTGTGTGGGGATCAACAAGAGACCAGAGAAGGGAATCAGTCAACATAACCTTGCTGACAGGCAGATACAACACATGCTAGCAGACAAAAGACAAGAGGAAACACTCAGCCTATGCAGACCCTTCTCCTCACCCAGTGCACACCACAGGAAAGGACTGCAGTTCAGGAAAAAACAATGGTAACTTTTTCCCTGGCACTAGAGAAAGAGGAAGAATACAGAAAATTACAAAGACTGAATATTTGCCACTTACTTTCAGAAAAATGCCCACAACAGCTACACCATCAGGTTGTTTTAAAGCTCCAGCAAAATTACCGTGTTTTGGATTCCAGTGCACCATATGCAACTAAAAATCAATTAAACCTCAGTTATAATTACAAGAAATTGCCAACAGCACAATTTTCACTTTAAATTTAATTAAGGAAAGATTCCAGTATGCAGTAAGTAAAGGAATGGACATGAAAAAGAAAGCTGAATGTAAGTATTTCCTACTGCTGTACCCATGCTTTTCTATGCTCACACTTTCCATAAAGCATTGCTTTGCATTCAACTGAATCATGGGACAAAGAAAATGGTGTTTACCACACAGTAAACAAATTAAAAATAGTAAAATTACACTATTTATAGTAAAAAAACTATAAATAGTGTAATCCAAGCACATGACATGCACACATGCAGTGCAAAAAACACCTACTGACATGCACTTCGTTCTCAAGTACATTTTTAGAGCTTCAGGTTATGCAGATGTCAGCTCAAGGATTTACACTGGGTTGTATGTAGTTCATACAGTATTGCTTTGTATCTCTTACTACTCCCGGCACATTGTACTGGAAGGGAGTGGGGATATAATCTGACATTTCTTTCTCATATCTACTTTCAACAATGCTGTATTTTCAGGATATATTTCAAATGTTTGCATCGCTGTCTACAAAATCTCTAGCTCATGCATATAGCTGCAAATGCTGCAACCAGCAGTGTGCAATCTCAGGTTAAGTAGCATCTGGAACACAGTCATGCAGGGGGGAAAAAAGCGCATTTTTTTAAAAAGTTTATTTAAAATAACAAAAAATAATTTGTCCTGAATATAAATGAATCTATCGTTCTGTTTCTTTTCTCTTGAGGATAAGGATTTTATTGCTAAGGATAAATTTGGGGCAACCATGTATCTTTGGTTGCAGTGCAGCAAAAGTACATATATTCCAGGCTTTCTTCTGTCAATAAATACATGAGCACTGCTAACAAAAGTAGCATAAAAAGTCTGTGCTTGAACTAACCAAGAAATAGTTTCAGGAAGCAGATTTTTCCTGTTCAGTTGGCCACAGAAAGCAGAACACTAGCAAAGATTGGCTGTGGTTAAGGTATGGGAAAAAAATTTCTAAGCTATCACCCACAGTCATCTCTGCAATGTTTGTGCACATTGACCATGAAAATGTATGCCTTGGTTTTGTCCTAATAGACGTGGGGAAACTCCTCCAAGCTCTGGGCCCTGAGAGTATAGGTGGAAGGCAGGAAAACACTACTGCAGGATGTTTGTGGGCATAGGTATGTATTTTGAGCTTATTCTCAAATAAGATGGAGGAAGGAGGTAGCCTTTGCTAGCAATTCCCTAGCATCAATACTTAATTCATGTACGTTTAGGACTTGAAGAAGTCTTCAAGGCCTAAAGCATTCATGAATTTTAGCAAGCTAGGCCTAGGACAACAGTCCTGCAGTAGTTTACATTTAAGAATTTTAGCAAATTAGGACAACAGTCCTGCAATTGTTTAAATTAAAAAAAAAAAAAAAAACCAAAACAAACAAAACCTAAACATCATATTTTCCATGGTTCCTGAAAACAAACCCAGCTATTTTAAAGCAGAGATATTCAGAAACTAAAACATACTCTGAATCAGTTTTAAGATGGATCTAATTTTGAATGTCGGCTTATCAAATGTGCTTTTAGTGAGTTTTTCTATTCTTTCTGAAACTAACTTGGTAACTGAAGCTATACCAGAAATGACTAAAAGCCAAAGAAACATCAGAAGATCTTCTTATTTGGAAATAACAGATTGCTTTGTCACAAATATTTTTAAAACATTCTAAGATACCAGCAAAAACTCTGGCATGAAGAAAACAAATCCGTGTGAGTATATACTTGCAGGGATACATTTGTTGGCAGATGCAACTTATCCCACTGCATGTTAACCAATATTCACGAGTTCCACAGACAGAGAAAAATCGATGCCTAAATACTTTCAAGAGGGAGAATGGTTAGTCTGTTCAGGTGCAAAATCAGTCCAGTTAGCACTGAATGCCACTGTTAAAACTCCGTCCTACCTCTGCTGCGTGTTTCACGCCGTCTATGACGTGCTCGGAGCCGTGGTCGTCGGAGGAGCCCCAGTGCAAGTGCAGCTGGCGCAGGCGGTAGGCGCCGGTGAGCGGCCCCCCTCTCAGCACTGCAAGTGATGCCTTAAGTTTTAACTTTTATATTTTAAAATCCTGTACTTTCTAGAGTGTAACTCTGAAGCTTCTTATAGTCTGTTAGCTGCTGCTCTCTTAGGCCAGATAAGATGTAACAAACCCTCTCCAGGCCTGCCCTCCAAGGACACACAGCCTGTCCTACGCCCAAAATGTAAACCAACATCTTGGAAAGGGGGGAGTGAGCTTGGAGGAAATTACATCATTAACTGAAGCTTTAATTGGAGAATTAAACTTGATATGCAAATGGACCAAACTTATAAAAGTGTGAAGAACTCGTGACCTGAGGTCCATCTTGGGGTCCATCTTGGCAGTAGCCTCTGGCTCCCCCGGGTGTACCTTTGAAGGCCCTTCAAATAAGTACCTGCCTTTATTCCCTTACTCTTGTCTAGTCTCTGTTTTTAAGTAACCTGATAAGGCATCACGAGGACACTGCGTCAGCATCCTCCCTGCCCGTCCACACGTGCCTTCCCCCCACGGGGACCCACTGCAGCTCCTCTCCTAAAGCCAGCTCATCTCAAGGGGCCCACAACACTCGCCAGTTTACACGGCTGGGGCTAAATTCTGTTGTCAGGAGTTGTGTTTGATGTGAAAATTGTGGGAGCTGCTGTGAGACAAGCACAGAATCAAACCCCAGCTGACCAACAAGCCCTTTTTCTCTTGGCAAGTGGACACACTACAGTTCCTGGTATGGAGAGAGAAGGGAGGTGGTCACAGATGATTCTCGTCAAGAAAGAGTCTGTTTTTAAAAGATGGGAGTTAGGGCTGTTGAATTAACCCAAAGGTGCTGCAAAAAGTACCTCTAGTCCAAGACTGGCATACGTTTTACAGGTCAGACACCTAAACAATGGTTACAGCTAGTTAGCTGCTTCTAAAAAAAAAAAATCAACAAAAATGTATCTATTTCTTAGAAGTGAGGGAAGACAATAAAGTTTAGATGAAATGAGCTAGGAAATTGTTCTCGAGCCACCAACAAAAGAAATTAAGATACTGTTATTTCTGCTGTGCTTAGCCAAATAATGCTGACCATGCATCAGTCTGACAGTTGACATCAACTCTGACTTTCAAAACATCACACCTGCTCTTTCAGCCTGGAGATTCTTTGGAGCAGGGGCTGCTTAGAGGATAAGCTCTCAAATGTATTTTTCATTCATTACCTAAGGTTGGAATGAGTCGTGTTTCCTTACACAGAAAGCTGATAATGTAGTTCACAACTGCAGTGCCAGAAGACCTTGTTTAAATGGCATTCAAGTTTGAACTTCTACCAATAGCTTTGAAGTTCAAAGTTAACATTGAAATAATAAATCCTGTTTTGCCCAATGGTCTCAAATGAATTCTTGATATCATATGTGTTGGAATACCTACACCGAGCAAGAGGTTTAACTTTGCAGTTTCTCTTTTTAGTTGGTAGGTGTCACAACCACCAAGGGGAGGGCCAGAAAAAAAGCACTGTTGAGCATTACGCATGTAGTTCCTCTTGCTTTTTTTACTTCGTTCCTACATAGTCGTAACTCAGTATAGAATTGAGTAATATTGAGTAAATCTGTAGAAGCCTTCAATGTAAAATAAGTATTATTATTATCATTACTATTATTACTACTATTATTATTTCACTTTCAAATATAGGACAAAAATGGCATAGAATCTAAGGCCCAACTCCTCAAAAGTGTTTGGTTGCCATTTCACACTGGAATCAATGGGAGGCAGGAACTTGCAGGAGCTGAATTTATGTGATCTGCCTACGTTTACAACCTAAATCAGCGTCAGATTTGGAGACTCATTTATGACTCATTTCTTACAGGTGGCCCTTTCCAGAACTGAAATACTGTGAGGCACTTGAAAATAGCACTTCATAACAGTATACAAATCTCTCTAGCATAAAACCAAATCTTTTTAATAGTCCAATGTTATTGGAAAAAAAAGTTATCTTCAACTATCTTTCTTTTTCCAGTTAAAATTAAATCTGTGACTAATATTTATCCTCATCTCTTAGCACTGCAGAAGCCAACAAAGGAAGGTAATAAAATGTCTATGAAATTCTTTCTCATGTGGTCTTTCGGAGCTGTCAAACATTGTATTTGATTCTGATCAGACACATGCCTGTGAAACACCTGAGTCCTAAATTACTGTCCAGCAAACTGCAGAACCTAAGGGCAGCCAGGAGTGAATGTACACCTTGGATGCCCAAAGAAACAACAGAGATGATGGAGGGAGAAGAGATAGGGAGGGAATGGAGGGAATATGATTTAGAGGAAGGGCTGCACCACGGGCTGCATTTTGCTTGGCCAAATCAGGGTCTTTCTCCAACACCATTCCCTGGGCAGACAACTTCTTGAGCAGCCTGTCTAAAAAATTTCAGCCTTTAGGAAGCTGTAAAGAAGACAGAACGGAACCACCATGTGAAAATGTTCATTACCAATTTACTTCCCATGCTTTCAGTCATGGCATTGATTTTATGCAGTGCTTTTGGAAGAGCATTCTGGCTTATAAATGGGACCTGTTACAAGAGCAGGTATTGATAGGGCAAGGAAGAAGTATTCAAACTGAAAGAGAGTATGGTAACATTGGATATTAGGAAGAAATTTTTTACTGTGAGGTTGGTGAGGCACTGGAACAGGTTGCCTGGAGAAGCTATGGATACTCCATCCCTGGAAATGTTCAAGGCCAGGTTGGATGCATCTTTAGTAACCTGGTCTAGTGGAAGGTGTGATGTGGGTATGGTTAGAACTAGATGATCTTTAAGGTCACTTCCAATCCAGACTATTCGGTGTTTCTATGGTAATGAAAGTGCAATTTATCAGACCACTGTATAGAAACTTCAGTAATAAATACTGAAGGATCATAAAAATACATAACTTAGAGACAGTCCTGGTCCTAAATACTTGAGATTCCATCTGAGAGACATGGAACAACAAGTAGCTGTAATGGTAGATGAAGAAATCCAAGGAAACAAGGGGTTCATCACAAAAAAGCAGGAGAGTGATCTTTCAATGTACTATGAATATATTTCATTAGTGATATAGCCTACTAAGAACAAAATCCTAATACAAATGCCATCAAAGCAGATGCAGAAAAATACAAAGGAAAGTAACTGTTTTCCATTAATTAGATTACTTTTCTTCTTGGTGAAGGACCAATCAATACTGCATGCTTTTGAGATGTCTTTGCATTATATGAGATTGTGAATTCATTATTTATTTTGACAGTTGCTTACCTGCATCCAGAGCTACACAGATTCAGCTCTGCAATCAAGTTTTGAACAATTTAATTTAGAGATATGAGATTGCTCGGTCTCAATGAAATAACAAAGCCATTTCACAGCCTTCCAGAAACTGTAAAATGCTATTTACATAAACGCTATTTTCATAGCTTTTTCAGGCTGGGAAGTACCTGAAGAATTACCATGCAGAAGAAATCAAGATCACAGTCAGTAGAAATGTATATCCAAGTTTTTTGTTTACAAAGTGCCTCAGAGTGCTCTAAACCCCTCTGGGCACCACTCTTTTCCCTTACACAAAACCTAAAGATGTGGTGTCTGTATTGAAGGAGATGACACAGGGAGAAGTCCACCATCCAGCTGAGTCTGTATTTCAGGGGTGCCCCTGCAGCTACAGCCTTTCTGTCCCACTTCAGATCCACCAGAATAAACTCCAGGAGCACCTTTTTTACGTTCCCAGGTGACTTCTCTGCTGGCCTGCACAGGCTGGACACTAAAGGATGCTTTTTGATACCCGGTGTTTTGAAAACCTTGATTCCTAGCAACCCCCAAAAAATCCAAACCAGGAACCGACCTGATCGATCAAAAGTGTCGTCGAAGACGACGCGGCAGGTGCGCCCGTTGTTCAGGATGGTTTTCGCTGCCCCGGGGTCATAGCTGGCGTGCCAGGAGGCGAGAGAGGAGTCGTGCTGCACGTCCTTGCTGTTGATCTCAATGGGCGACTGCTTGTCGCCCTTGGCCAGGGGGTAGTTTTCGTGCCAGCGCTCGGGTCCTGAGGGACAAAGACAAAGAAACGTCGCCCCTGCTCCGCCGGGCTCGTCCCGGCCCCCCGGCGGCCCCGAGCCCGCTCACCGTTGTCGCTGTCGTAGCCCCACACGGACTGGGCCATGCTGCCCGCGCCCCGTCCCGCCCGCGGCGCTGCGGCTCCCGGGTGGTCCCGTCCCTGCCGGCCCGGGGGGCTTTTTATAGACGGCTTCGCGTCCTCCCCGCAGGGGTGGGCAGGGCAGGGCTGGGGGCGGCCGCCGGGCACAGCCGTGTTCTCCCCCGGAGGAGGCAGAGGGATGCGGGCGGGACCCCGCGTCTCCCTCCATCCCCGTCCCGCAGGCACGGCTCAGCCCGGGGGCGGAGGGTCCGATGGCGCGGGCGGGCCGGTGCTGCCGGGATGGCGGGAGCCCCCGGGGGCCGTGGGTCCCGCCTCGGGTGAGGAGAGGCTGCCCGGAGCCTCAGCGGCTGCACCAGCGCCGGGAGCGGACGGAGGCAAAGCAATTCTCCCCTCTGCGGGCAGTGCCACGGGCGTGAAGCGCGCCCGGTGATTCTGGACGAGCTCCCAGCGCGGGCAGGCAGGCAGGCTTCCCCACTCCCGCTGCCCTGCTTTCACAAATGCTCCCATGCAACAGCTCGGAAAGGCCCTATGTCTTCCTGAAAGGATATCTCATAGCCTGCAGAACCATTATGCAGAGGGGGACTCTGCCTCAAAGGAGGCCGTTCCTGACCATTAGCTCAAGTCTGGGTTTGATGTTGTCCAGTCGGTTCTCCGTCATGCAGGGAGCTTTACACCAAATATATTTCTCATGTTAGGCAACTTAGCAGGGCGTATTTTGGTCGGGAAGGCATTTGGTTTTCAGATGATGGGGAGTTAGCAACAGTATGCTTGTGTTAGTTGGCTTTGTCTGTACATCTATTTTGAATACTCAGAGCTTTTCTCTCAAATGCCAGCTTTGCTGCCATCTCCCATAGCTTTGTCAGTCCTTGCTAACACTGCTGCAACTCTGTCTACCTTGACCTAAATACTACCTCAAACTATGTAACTCAATCTAAATACTATTCCAAGATAAATGTTTGAGAGCCAGAAGCACCACAAACCGTTGAGATTTCTGACATAGCTACAGTGAACTTGTTCAAATGCTCCTTGTACTCATCAGCACTGTACAGGCAGCATGGAAAAAAACCTGCAGCTTTGAGAGGTTCTACCCTTTGTGTTGGTGAGGTACAGGAAAAAGGTTGAGAAGCTGCAATGTACAGAGCCTAGGACTAATTTGGTCCTATCTGATGTCTCAAAACCAGCTGGTAGATAAAGGTTCCCCTTCTAGGTGGCCTGTGTAGCTAGGCTAATAAAGATCTAAATACAGACTTTGTTTAGTGTAACTAAAATGACTTTAATATACTTGTTTAGTTAATTATTCTTGCTCTGAATTTAACCGTAAGTAGACATCCTGAATCCTTTGAGACAAAGGACAAGATCTCTCACTTAGGAATTTGCATTTGAGAAAATTTCTGTATTCATGTAGATAGTATTTTTACATAGAGAAGATAAGTCAAATTGAAACTCAATAAACCTTAGCAACTTACACAATATTGTAAGAGGCATCCTTTTACTATCTTTAAAGGAAAAGAGATGTGTTCATCATCAAAGTGTCCTTCAAAACATGTAGCTCTTCATATCTTCTTTAGGCAGAATTCAATTAAGAAAATACTGGGAGGTTATTTAGGTACAATGGTATGGAAAATTACCTCTTTTTGCTTTCAAAAGAGAACTCTGAGACAAAAGAAGAAACATTTTTTACTCTGTCATCAATCAAATGGATGATGACACATTTGTTGGAAGGGCACACATGTAAAATTAACACCTGTTGCAATTTTAATTCAGAAAGCTTAGACATTAATCCTTTTGAATTGGTTTCTACCTTATCTGTCTAGAGAGAAACATTTGTGAGTTCATGAAATTCTAATTGGAGCAGCTCATTTTCTGTCTGTAAAAACCAACAGCTTTAGTGGACTTGTTCATGGAAGTCTCAGAGAGACTTTTAATCAACTTCATACACACAAAGAATGCTTATTGAAGCCCTTTGTGGAGGTAAGGAACATGATCTGTATTACACAGAAAAAGCCACAAGTCAGTTCTTCCCCTAGTATTTAAATTCACTGCTCTATGTGAGAATTTTTACAATCTTCTTTATTAAAGAGCCCCATCCAACAGCAAAAGTCTTCATACTTTAGTTTTCCAGTGAGCTGGTCCTGTTGCACCCAGAGGAGCATCTTTTTGTCCGCTTCTGCACATTGTGCCTTCCAGGCAGTAACTTACACATAAGTGACAAGTGTAGGTACTTGGAGTCAGCCCCAGGTGCTGAGTCATCCCACAGGGTCTCACTGGCTGCTTTCTTTTCCTGTTACTTTCCTCATCAAAGGTAGAGCAAAAAGCAGATGTAGTAGCATTAGCTGCATTAAGAGATAATCAGAATAACATTATTTTTGCATTCCTTAGGATCTACCTTTATCCTTTTCTTTTGATATTGTCTCAGAAATTCATTATCATCTAACCCGCAAAAACTTGCTTAATACTTCCATCACGGAAATGCCATTTTAATTAAGAAAAGGTCACAGCTTCAACCATTTAAGAGGAGTGGTGCTATGTAATGCATTCACAACTTTATTACAGTGATTTCTTTCTATTTTGCAAACCTTGGGCACGTTTTGAAAGCCATCAGCCATCTGAAATAGCAAAGGCAAGAGCATAACAAGACCAATCTATACCATTCATGAAAAAGTTCATGATTTCAGTAATTGCAGACATGTTCTTGCCCAAAACTGGCACCCAGTCACAGAATCACAGTTGGGCACCTGATAACAACAGTTTATTCAAAAGATTGTCAAAATAAATAAAGCATGGTGGTCCTATTGGATACCTAACACATAAGGTGGTCGTCATCCAAAAGAGGGGTTTGTACATTTGTCACCTAAATGAAAGACTGAAACAGAGCAAATAGCATGCTAAAGCAGTGAACACCAGTTCAGATGCTGCATTTGCTTCTGCTAAACAAGAAAGCATAATCATTCTCATCTCACTTACAAAAATACCTTACCTGAAGTCATAAAGACTTTCTTTTTTGAGAATGGAAAGCAGGAATAAGCAGAGTCTGGAAAATGGCTCAGAGCCATGGCTTCACCCCGAGCACACAAAGCACGTACAGGAGAATGATGCATGGAATAGTGACTGGAAGCAGTTTCGAGCTCTGCCAGCCATGACTGACTTGGCCAACACCTTGAAATAACTAGAAGAACCAAAATACTGCTTCACCTCAGCATGCCAATTTCCAGCTGTCTCCAGGAGCCAGCATGACAGCTAGGAATGGCTGACTGTGAGGGGACACACAGAGGTAAATACGCCTGCAGGATGTAATTCAAGAATGCCTCTGCTCGAAGCTAAGGTTTTCCAGGTTTCACCATGCTCAGGGATATTTCCCATGGGTGATTTCATGCAAAGGGCTTTGCTGGAGCACAGAGTGTGCTCACATCGAGTACACTGTTAAATGAGCAAAAGCATTTACTCAGTGCCTGTGGCCAATCTAAATATAAAATATATTCTACTATATTTAATAGCTTGTGGAAGAAAACAATACAACAGAAAGGAATCTGATAATATGGAAGGGGCAGCAGTGTTTTCTGGCATATTGCACATTCCATGCCAGGCAGTGCAAGAAAAGCATGTCACTCAGTGTTTTTGATTGAGGGATGCCATGGTGGCATGCCATAGCCAAAAAGCCAGATTGTCACATGCCTTCACTGAGATGCCATGCTGTGGAAAACATTGTAGGAATGAATGGAAACCCCCACTGACAGCCAGATCTTATTGGAAGATCTGCCAAAGGAAAATGAGAAGCATTTTGGGTCAATTTTGCTGGTTTTATACACAATGAGTTTTTTAGCTACATTAACACTTTTATTGGTGTAGCACATCTAGACAAATATTAGGCAGACGTTTAATGCATCTTCTCAATTCAGAAGGTGTGTAACTCAGCAGTCTGCAGTTTAGACTTTAGGACCTTGCTTACAAAATCCCATCATCCTTCTGTTGTGGCTTAGAGCCTACATTACCATTTGCAAAACTTAGTATTTAGTCAGTCACATATGATAAATATAGAAACAATAAGCCAGACTGTAGATTTAGCAAAAGGAACAAAAAGCTGCACAAACTTTCCTTGTAGCAGTCTACTAAAATGAGCATAGATTGAAGGACTAGTACTAGCATTCAAAAAAAAACAAAAAAGAAGTAAATTTGTTATTTATCACATACAAATCTGAGACAACAAAAATACATGGCCTATTTCAGACACCTCTTCCAGATCTGAAGAACTAAACAGATGAACTCTGCAGGAATATGACTCTCCTCTTTATTCCCATGGGGCTTTGCTTGTATGACACTCACACTGAAATCCAAATCTGAGTTGGGCTGTCTACTTTTATATACACTGGCTCAGTCTGCCTTGAAATAACCCAAGTACAAGAACTTGACCTGTACTGTTTGCTTTTAGAAGGTCTGTATGTGCTTGTTTGGAAATTCTGGCAGATTGGCAACTCTTCTATATTGAGGTAGAGTTTTATGTATGACCTTCATCTTGCTTGATACTCTGGCAGTAGCATTTACCTGGGAGCAGTCCTGACCAGATCACAGAAATGCTAACATAGCTGGAGGAGTTCATAAGAGCTCTATAAGAGGCATCTCAATTAAATATATAATGTAATTAATGATGCAGCAAATCAGAAATACTTCATGCATATTTTCCAGTGACATGCATCCTCCTAAAAGAGAATTTTATAAGAAAATTATTTGTTTCCAGCCCTTGAAATATGGTCTCTGCAGGAAGAAGAGTTTTCATCTCGTAGACATTTTCCAGAAATTCCTTGAGATGTGTATTTCCCAAAGTTCTAAGAAAGTCACTCCTTAGGAATCCATACCATTTGTGCACTTTGAAAGGTCAGAGCATAACATCCCATTTCTATCAATATCTGTGCTTCACATCAATGGAGTCAAAATTTTACTCTGAGACCACAAAGCGACTTTGGAAGAATCATCTGTAGATAATGAAAAGGTAACTAGATGTAAGTGTAAACTTTTATATGTGCATTGCAAGTGTAAGTAGTATGTAGTAAAAAGGAATCAGTATTGGGAATCCTGTGCTTGTCACACATATTCAACAGCAGGTATTGCCAGAAGAGAGGGGAAACAAAACTGTAACAAAAAGCCTTTAGTAACTTAGAAACAATATTGGGTGGGAATGTTAATGTTCTTCTCAAAGCAGTTTAGGAAATTAACAGTCTATTGTAAGTTGAGGGTTTTAAAAATAAATCCTACAGAAACAAACTGAAATAATTATGTGCTTAAGTAACTCTAAGATCTAATCTTTAAAAATCTGTCTGAGGATACAGTAATAGAGCAGTACTACAATCATTTCGTAGTTGGTAGTACATTACAGTCTTATGGACAAAACCCTCAGATTCCATCTTCTGCATTCTAAGTCTTGTTTATCCAAATTTATACTGATGCATCCTGGTGGGCTCCAATTCAATATTCAGTTTTTTCTAATACAACCACATACAGGCTTGAGCTATGAATTCTAAAATGCACCTGCACTTTAAAGATGCCAGTGAAGCTAATAGAAATGCTGTTGGTCTCACAGTTTAGCATGACTCAGCACAGTGGTTTCTTAGTGCAAAAAAAGGTTTTGCTGGTTTGTCTCTTGCTATTTCTACCTTTCTGTGTCTTCGTGTTCCTCAGTCTCTTTTCAAAAATTTCTCTGTGGTGCTACTCTCCGTTCTCTGCAAATGCGTTGGCTGCTTAATGCATCTTTACATTATGTATTTTGAAAAGAAAAACACAACCCTACTCTTTTTTTTTTATTCACCTGAATAGATGCCAAGATTTAATGGCTGGTTTAAGATTGATGCCAGACATATTTTAAGTGATCCAATCAAACTCTTCCATTCTCATGGTAATTTCAGTGAACTTACTCACATACCACAGTAGTGCTGAGGTACAGAAACATATTTGAAGTATGGGGACAAAGTACTCAGACCTTTTCAGAACTAAGCTCTTTACTCTTGACCTTAAGGATGCTTCAGGGCTATCTATAGAAGCAGTCAAATGTAATAGGCCAGTTTGAATATTCTGACTGAGGGTTTGGTTTTTTTTAATAAGCCTTTTATGTCATTGTGGAATTGTTCCTCCTAGGCAAGGACAGAATATTTTCCAGCACGAGTTCTCCAATCTTCTTAACTTGTCTGCAAAGAAAATTAGTAAGGGGTTTGATATGACAAACTAGAGGTAAATAAGGAAATTATGATTCATCCTTGTAAGGAAGACAGTGACTACTGTGGCACTGCACTGCACTTCAGGCTTTTTTGGAAGCACTATCTGCATCATACCAAGGAGTGACACTGAGAGGTGCCCTCTGATACTTTGTATTTCTGCCACTGCAGTAATGGTCACGGCTTATAATCTAGCACATAAAGAGTTCAGTAATAGTGAACAATGAAGTGCTTTTTATTATCCCAGCTTGAAACTCCTAACCCAGAGCATGCTCGTAGCCATCTGCATCTACAGACTTTGGCCCTCCCAGCGGTGGTGGTTGTATATCCTCTCCAGATTGTCACAGGCACAGGTCCTAGTCACTGTCATTGGAGGGCAACATGTTTTTAACTGTGGAAAGTGATTGAGAATGTAAATAAATCTCTTTGATTCTTCACATTTGCTTGGTGCTGGGTTGATGTCTTTCCCCCAATTTTAGTGATGCTGAGAAACTCTCTATGTAGTCAACCAATCATTCTAGACTTGTGAAATGTTTTTGGTTTCCTCAGAATTGAGATCAATGAAACCATGGTGCTCAGGGTTCACACAGGTGCATTCTCTCAGGACACGGATAATGCACCAGTTCACTACTGCACAACCCAGATACAAAAAGAAACAGACCTAATTAGTTGGTAGATCTTACTGGTTAAAGAAATATGCTGAGCTGAAATGGCGAAATAAGGATTAAATACATGATAATGAAGAATCACAGATCGGAAAATGCCTACAAGAAGTCTCAAGCCTGTCAATCCTGGCAGCTTGTATAGTTGCCGCCTGCTGTCCTCCTGGCCTCTGCCGAGGACGCTGGCTCTGGGGGGCCTCGGAGCCGAAGGGGGGGGGCTCGGGCGTCGCGTGGGTGGCTCACGCTGGAGGCGAGGCAGCTCCAAGCGAGAGCGCAGGTAAGGCGCGATGGTGCAGCGGCGGAAGAGAGCAAAGGGAGGCGGGAGGGGGTCTCCTCCAAGTCTCCTTTTATTAACAGGGGTGGCGAGGGTCCAGGTCGGAGAGGGGCGCACGGAGAACTCCGGGGAAAACGGGGTGTGCACGGGGTTTTAAGGGGCACAGAACTTGGGCGGGGGTAAGGGGGAACAGCCAACGGGACATGACTGTAGGGANTATAGTCAATCAGCATCTGCCAATTTCTCAAACATCCCACATGGCCAGAGCAAAGGTTTCCCAGCTATTCAAAACATAAATTCCTCCAGGACAGCACAACTGTGATGAAAAGGATATGACAAAAAATGAGAAGCCATTAAATTTAGTCCTATCTCCAACAATGACGTCCTCTGAGGAGCTGTGGGTGTCACTCTCTGGCCAGTGTTCACATTGCTGCAGCCATGCAGAGAGTACAGCACCCTATTATCTACCTCACAAGACTGTGCTAAAGATGAATAATATGATTCTTGCAACCTCTGTTATTCATCAAAGCAGCCATACAAATGCTAAATGTTAGCTAACTACTCATTACAGGAACGTCATTACTGAAGGGGTAAATCTGGCCTGTTCTGGGTGTCCCCGCTGCAGAGCATCACCAATCTATTTCATTGTTTCCTTACAGAGTTCTAGCCAGCAAGCAGCATGATGGGTGGAACAAACAGCACATCAAGTGCCCATGACAACCTGAAATTCATCTTAATACTTCTCAGTTTGTGTCCCTGAACATTGGTGTTTGTAAAGTTAGTTTCACTCTTCGGTCTTTTTCCATGTGCTTCTGTCTGGGCATTCCAGCTTTAATCACGTGCTTTTTGCAAAGGTTCTCTACAGAAATTATAGCAAAGTATTTTAAGCCATCAGACATGGCAAATATTTTTCTAACCGTGCATCACGATACCTTTTTTGAGAGAGGCAATGGACCTAGTGTTTCAATTATAGGTCTTACACACACAACTGGGCAACAAGCCAACAATTTTCATCTGTGTTTTCCAAGACAAATAACATTTGTTTAGCTATAAATTCAGAGATGATGAATGCATTGCATTTCTACTTCTCTAGATTTATTAAAGGTCTGTGTTTGACAGCATCTTTGAATGTAATAAAACAATGAATGGTCATCTTATTAAAAAAACCACAAGAATTATATAGTATGATAAAATACACAGATAATCTACCCAAACCACAAGCAAATACAGAGAATTTCATTTCAATAGCTGGTTGCATAGTCCATGAAGTCAAATAATCCTTACTCAACACAAATTCTGAGAGTTTAAGCAACCTCATGTGGGTCATGCTTATATAAATCCCAAAAGTTTTTTTAAAAAGATATCTTAAGTCTCCTTGTTTCATCACAGACAGACAACACCTTCATTAAGCCCTTCTGGAATTATCAGCTTTGACAGCAGTCTTTTGCTTTTGGCAATATTATGACTTTCCTTTTCTGGGTGGTAGTACATAGACTAACATCTAATAACACTGGTTACTAAACATCCTGTAATACTGAAAAACAGACATTCTGGATGTGTTTTTCCATAAAAGGTATATATTTTAATAGTCAGTCATGCTTATATACAGAACCCAACTGCAAGACCTCAGATAAATATGAGTAATTTGGTATTGTGAGAGTTCTGCTGGTTTTCAGAAAAAAGATGGATTAGAAACTGATGTCTTTGCTTCAACAGTCACCACTATAGCTTTAGTGCCTCAGTGAAGGTAAGACATCTTCCCTGTGGAGAAAACGTCCTTATGGATCACAGATACAAGCTGTATTTATCTATCATTCAAACAGATCATAACTCTTAGCATTGAGTCAGAAAGACTAAGATTTGCTGTTACTAGACAGACAAATATTCAGTGAGTCATTTGCTCCTATGGCATAATATCTAAAGCTTTCATTTATTTAGCACAATGAGGGAGAAAAGAGGCGTTCTGTGGACCACTGATACACTGTTACAGTGACAGATTTGTGCTATGTAGGACAAAATGGATGCAAGACCTTCCTCTGCTTCCAAAATTAGAGAAAAGCACTGCTGCTGGACACCTAAGTCATCTAGCACACAAGCCCAACCTAGTGGAGAATTTAAGCACACAAAGAATTTAAAGTTCGTAACCAGTTCCTTTGTTTTCAGTTGGAGTGCTCACACTTGTACACTTTATAGACACAGTTCAGGTAAATAGCATTTTTTGTTACTCTAGATATTGGAGATTTATGTTAAATAGCAGTTGTCTGTTTTTAAAGTCACATAAAATTTTGCATTTGAAGAAATTATGAATTTATTTTAAAAATTAATGTAACTTGATCTTGTTATTGAATTAGCTTACCAAATGTTCTTTGGGTGTGCTGGGAGGGACTTGGGAGAATCAAACCTGACCTTCCCTGTTCAGTCAATGTATGTCTCAGAAAGGCACTTTTTGTTCTGTTGCATCTCTAGCAGATGGTACAAACTGCCTGTCCTTTGTGAGACTGCATTAACTATGCTTCTGAAAAGCCTTGGCATTGCTAGTAGTCCTCCTTCTTCTCTGGTGCTTCCCTCTATTACCCGTGTGTCGACAGTAAAGGACAAGACACATTTGTGGTTCTCTGTGAAAAGAAAGATCTCCCATGCCCCTTCATTTATTCTCAGTCAGGGTTTGAACTCTTGCATATTTGCACACTTTGAAAACTCTCTGCGGACAGAGACTAAGATTCATGAAAAACTGACACAGCATTCCTTCCTCGGGTTTTTATGTTAACACATGAATATTCATTTGTAAACACTAAGTAAAACAACACTGAAATCACTCTTGAGAATAGTAAGCTTGCTTTACAAGACAAGGGATTCTGTTTTCTTCACCAGCCCATCTGCTTTCTTCAGAATTTACAGTACAAATTAGCAATTAAAGCATCACCTATAAACATATAAATAAAATAACATAACTTGGTGACATTTAATTGAAATTTGTTTGTTATATCCCCATATAATAAGTAAACAGTCCTTCAGCAATCACAATATCATTAAAGGAAAAGTATCTGTTCCAGAAAGTTTAAAAGATTACCCTGAAATAATGGAAGACAATACAGTTTGTGTAAGATTTGTTTTTTCTTCCTGCACTTATTACATGATACGTGATCTCTGTATGGTATTGCACTTTGGAATGGAAAAAACTCGACAGTTTAGGTTAGGCTTTTAGGAAGCATTAGCTAATTATAGCTTTTATAATCCCCTTCATTTAGATCCAGTCTCCTGTTTGTAATAGCTGAGATCATCCCTATCTTGCAACATCCCACACCGTCACTTACTGGATACTCTGTTTTTCCTATAAATACAAATATCTGAGCTCTCAATTTTATTAGTTTATCTTAGCAATGTGGTAAGTTGTGAACTGTTAGCTGTTTTACTTTATTCACATGATTGTTTTCACCACAGATAAAAGCTCAGAGAGCAGTCATTATCTATGTATTCCTAATCCAAATATAATGAATTATAAAAATCATTGAACAACTGTATTCAAAATGTGTGCCCTCATCTCTGGCTCATTCTTCTTGTCTTTAATTCTGGACATATTCTCTATACCATGCAATCCATGACTTCTGTATCTGTTCATAGAAAATAAATGGAATAAACCAGGAACTCAACATTCTTATCTAGTGTTCCAATATTTTTTATAGTGATAGAGAAATGTTTTTTAACATTCCAGTCACAGAACCATAAAAAGACTCAGGTTGGAAAGGACCTGAGACAGTCAGTCATCTAGTCCAACCTCCTGTAGAAATAACAGCCTCAAAATATCTCACAGATACTTCAGAAAATATAATAAAATAATATATATTAATTTCACTTAGCATCAGAGCTGCTCTCATAATTCATTCTTAAAATTATATCTAAAATTTAATTTCACTTACTGGTATAAATTTGGGAATGAAGTAGAAGAACTTGTGTTCTCAGTAGTCTCTGGAAGAAAAAAATACACTTTCAGGATGGTTGGCCAAGTAACAAGAAATGCATAGGGTTAATGTACATGAACCACTAATGTACATCATATGCTGATGTTCAATAAGATAAGAGTGAAATGATAAGGGAAAGTAAAATATCTGAGGTCCAAAGTCTTGCATTAGACAAGATTAACCTTCCTACAAGGACAGCAAGTTTTAGTGCAAAGGAAACAATAGCATCATATGACCAATTAAAAAAACATCCACAGCAATACTTCTGTAAGAAAAATAGTGAACTGAAATTCAGTGGTTGCTGTATGTGGCAGAGAGCAATACAAAGATGAGAGAAAGAAGGACCATCCTTCACTGAAAATTAGTATCTCCATCAAAGTACAGAATGATTATTGTAAAGGACAGAAACTCTTCATTTCTACCATCAAGCAAAGCTAAGATAGCCTTGTTCTGTGTATCTGCATTAGAGGTACTCAAGGCGTGCAAGTAATGCAGCCACAAGCTAGCACTTTCATCTCACCAGGTTGTCCTAACATGTGTTTCCTTTCTATCTTCCTGCATCTTCAGATCCAGTCTGGTCCCATTTTATCCTATGTATCTTAGATATTTTCTGTAGCCTTCCATTTCTTGTTTGCATCTTACAGCCTCCTCAAGCATCTTCATATTTTTTTTGTTCAGTTTCTAAAACACAGAAGCCAGAATATCTTTATTTAGAACTGTTTTCTTGTCACTTCAAGAAACTGTCAAAAATGGATGATATTGAGATCATCTGAGTGGTTTTAATCTTCTATTAAAGAAACACAAGGGTATAGTTCTTTCAAATGAGAGTGGGCATTTTTTATGACACTGTTACTGGGAAGCATGAAATTGGGGTAAGCTGCAAAGAAACAGACAGAATGTGAATTCTTCACAAAAGTAAAAATTCTGATTTTTAAACTATCTGTCCTGCCAGGTAAAGGTGTTCTTCAGAGCTGAAGTGAAATAGCTGGGAGAGTCCTTCATGGTCTCCCACATTCTTGCACTGTCAGCCTGCAATGAGATGGACAATGGCCAGGGAGATGGTAAGGGGTAGGGAGACTTTTTCAGGATTTCTTCTTTTCTAAAAAGGTACAAGCATGAATGCATGGGTGTGCCATCATGCACTTGTCTCCATTCAGCAACACTCTTGCTTTCTGCCTGTTGTCAAGCTGAGATCAACTCCTTGGCTGCTTGCCTCCATCTCAGTGTGTTTACATTGTTTCAGGTTTCCAAGGCCATCCCTGGGAAGAAGATGGATGAAAAAACTTATTTTCAACTGAAAGGAGACCTGCAGCCTGCTCTGTTGGCCTGAGACTCACACAATTCTCTCTGATGCTTTGGCAGTATACCAGAGTTTATTTTTTTGTATCCTCTGTGAGAGGAGTAGGATAACTAGGTAGGACAAAGTGTGATTTCGTGGTAGCAGGGAGCATGGAATGTGCTACACTGCAACAGGAACTAAGGAAAACAGGGCGACCAGGCCATATTTTTGACATTTTGAGGCATATCATACTTTCATAAGAAATTTGCAAAAGCAGATTTTTCATTTAAGAATAGAAAAGATATCAAGATTTATCTATTAAAAACAACTAATGCCCCCTCCTGTTTAGGCATGGGAATCACAAAGGTGGGGAGGAGGCATCACAAAGCTCGCTCACATCCCAGGGGAATGTCTACTGTTAAAGATGCTTATGGGATATATATGATTTCTTGCAAAAACTTTGCTCAGTTTCTCTACAGTTTGCATTAAATCTTAATCATTCCTCAAATTCCCATACTTCAGTTTTCACACTAGAATTTCCTAATTGGCATGCCTGTGAGTTTCCCGTCTATAAGAACTCTACACAGGACTAAGGTGGCTTTTTTTTTTAGTGCAAGTATAAAAATGGAGTGTCTGTAGGTGACAGAGTTGGTCTAATGGCTCTGGGGTACTTGTGAATTCTGTGGCATTCCTGAAACTGTTTCTGGTCCTTAACAAATATGATTCTTAAGTTGTGTATGCAGTAGGTTTCAAACATGGCCTGGTGAAAAAGGAAAGGTACAGCAAGTCACGCTGTGCCAGGCTGTCTGTGCACCATCAAGCAAGTAGATACACATATCACAGAATCATAACATCATAGAGTGGTTTGGGTTGAAAGGGAACCTTAAAGGTCATCTAGTTCCAACCCCTGTGCAATGAGCAGGGGTATTTTCAACTAGATCATGTTTCTCAGAGCTCTGTCCAACCTTAAGTTGAGTGTTTCCAGGGATGTAGCATCTACCACCTCTCTGGGAGATCTCTGCCAGTGTTTCAACACTTTCTTTGTAAACAACTTCTTCTTTTTATCTAATCTGAGTCTACTCTCTTTTAATTATAATCCTTACCCATTGTCTTATTGCTGCATGCCCTACTAAAAAGTTTATCCCCATCTTTTTTATAGGTTTCTTTAAAGTACTGAATATTGGTGAGGTCTCCCTTGAGCCATCTCTTCTCCAGGCTGAAAAAACACAACTCTCTCAGCCTTTCCTCATAGGAGAGGTGTTCCAGCCCTCTACTCATTTTTGTAGCTCTCCTGTGTTAGACTCGCTCCCACAGGTCTATATCCTCCCTGTGCTGGGGACGCTAGAGCTGGTACAATAATCCAGGTGGGATCTCATGAGGACAGAGGGGTAGAATCACCTCGACCTGCTGGCCACTCTTCTGATGCAGCACAGGATATGGTTGGTTTTCTGGGATGTGAGTGCATGTTGCTGGAACATTTCCTGTTTCTCATACACCAGCAGCCCCAAGGCTGCTCTCAATCCCTTCATACCCCAGTTTATGTAATAACAAGGTTTGCCGTGTCTCAGGTATAGGACCTTGCACTTGGCCTTGTTGAACCTCTTGAGGTTCTCGTGGGCTGGCTGTTGGAGCTCGTCCAGGTCCCCGTGAATGGGAACCCATCCTTCAGGTGTGTCAACCCCACAACTCAGCTTGGTGTCATTTGTGAACTTGCTGAGGGTGCACTCGATCCCTTTGTCTATGTCACTGATAAAAACCATTAACTCTGCTTGTCCCAGTACAGACTCCTGAGGGTCACCACCTGTCACTGATGTACATCAGGGCATTGAACCGTTGACCACTGCCCTCTGGATGATACCATGGTCCAACCAATTCCTCATTCCTCATTCACCAAACAGTCCACCCATCAAATCCATCTCTCTTCACTTAAGAGAGAAGGATGTTGTGGGGGACTGTGTCAAAGGTCTTACAGAAGTCCAGATAGATGACATCTGTGGCTCTTGTCCACTGATGTAGTCAACCCCATCACAGAAGGCCACTATGTTTGTCAGGCAGCGCTTGCCCTTGATGAAGCCATGCTGGGTGTTCTGGATCACCCCTCTGTCCTTCACGTGCTTTAGCATAGCTTCCATGAAGTTCTGTTCCATTATATTCCCAGGTGGTGGGGCTGACAAGACAGTAGTTCTCTGGATCATCCTTTATTCTCTTTAGAAAGATGGGTGCAATGTTTCCATTTTTCCAGTCACCTAGGACTTCACCTGGCTGTCATGGTTTTTCAAATGTCATGGAGGGTGGCTTGGCAACTACTTCAGCCAATTCCCTCAGGACTCTGGGATTTATTTCAGCATCCCATAGACTACTGTATGTTCAAGTTCCTCAAGTGGTCACAAACCTGATCTTTTACCATGAGAGGGATTTTTTCTCCCCTAGTCTCCATCTTGCAGTTCGGATACTTCTCCAACTTGCGCTATGCTTGTGGAGCTCAATGGGGAACATAACAGGAGAGAACACTGCCTGTGTAATAAAATCTTTAGAATGGAAATCAGCTAAACTACCACTGTGGTGCATAAATATGCTTATTTGCGTAGGTACATATCTGCATTTTACATTTGTAACAAATCTTTAATGTGTTGCTTGTGCAGGTGTGTTTCCAGCAGCTCAGTAGCTCAAAGAGAAAAATAGTTTAGAATAGCAGCAAAAGAGTTGAAACTGAAATTACTTTTTTTTCCCCTGTCCCTTTATTATTAAGAACTCTATTTGAGAAATTGTGATAGAAGCACTGTATCCCTCACTGGCTCATAGGAATTATTCTTTGTGACTATCACCAATATAGACAGTAGAATTAAAAGGTATGGCAAATTACAGGCAAACTAGCCAGCCAGTAATATACTCAAAGAAGCTTTGAATGGGGTTGTAAGCAGTATTCGATGAAAAAAGATTCAACAATAATAAAAAGAACAATAACCTTTCCAGTAACCATATACTTTTTGGGGTTTTTATTTCTGTTTTGATGGAAGGGTTAGCACTTTTTTACCCATTGTTTCAGAAGAAATCATGAATTTTAATGCTTCATCAGTGAGAAAAGAAAAAAAAAATCTCAGAAGTTCTGTTTTTCGCTAATGAGTCTCTTAGACAACTAGAAACAAAAAAAAAATTTCTTAGCCACCAAATGCAATTTACAACGAAACTTGAATTAAATATTCTGTAGCATTTTGACAAAAATCCACATATTACAGATAGGTTTTGGACAACAACCTTACCCTATAAAAATAGCAAGAAGATGTTAGAAGATGTCTTTGAACTGTCCCATTTTACCCATGTTCCAGGTCAAAAGTATTCAGGGTGCTGCTTATTGCTATTCCTTCACTGTGCTCAAGCCAACAGCAGAGGGCACAGCTCCCTGCTGAAAGTCTCCAAGCAGGAGATTGTGTGACAGTGCCTCATTCTGATTAAAAAGTTTTCTATCAGGAGCGATGTTTTGATTAAAACAATGCAGTTTCAGCAGTCAGTGACACCTCTGAAAGAAGGCATTTCTCTTGTGCTATTTATTTAATAGTCAGTTCTGTACAAAATCATGAGATTTAGTTATGCCTAATGCAACTTCCAGAATAAAGGTGCTATCACAGATCACCGAAGTATCGAATCACAGAATGGTTTGGAAAGAACTTGAAAGATCATCCAGTTGCAACCCCCCTGTCATGGGCATGGGCAGGCAACCTTTCACTAGACCAGATTGATCAGGGCCACGTCCAACCCAACCTGGCCTTGAGCTTTTCCAGAGATGGGACATTCACAACCTTTTTGGACAACTTTTTCCAGTGCCTCACCATCCTCACAGCAGAGAATTTCTTCCTAATATCTAATCTAAGCCTACCCTCTCTTAGTTTAAAGCCATTCCCCTTTGTCCTGTCACCACACACCCTTGTAAAAAAGAACTAAAATTTTTGGAACTCCAAAAGATGAATATATTTGGTTACCTTGGACAAACATCTGCTCCATACATACAGTTCCACAGATACAGCTCAAATTGATTCTCAAGCAATAGCAGGGAGATATGTATATGTATATATATACACATATATATATGTATACATATATATATATATATACGCACACACACATGTATGTGTATATATATATATATATATATGTATATATATACACACCTTGCAAAGCTACATTCAAACTGATCAGCAGCTCCAGCTGAAGGGTGGAAATCCTGAAAATGTATCATTCAAGTAACAGTTTTCAGCAATCTTCCGACACACAAATATGGTTTTCAGCTTCTGGTCCTAAACTCTGGGGTCTGTGGATTCTTTTAAGTGTGAAAGACAAGCAGGAAGAGCAAGCTTGCTTGGTGAAAACCCCTAATGTAGGGAAAGTAAAACATACCAACACAGCAGTCTGTCTTTCTCTTTTGTATGTTATATCTATAAATCTGTGAGTTTATTGCCACTCTACATACTGTTTTCATATTAAGATACAGAGTTAAAAGGAAAAGACAAAAACAGAACTGCTCCATCATTTTTAATCTTGTGTCAGTATAACTGCAAAACATAAAATTTGTTTTTATTATCATTCCATGTCCACCTACAAATCTCTTCTGGTATCTAAACATATTACTTGCAATTAAATATGTTCCCTGAATATGAAGTACATAATGACAACGATAAAGTTTTGTTGGTATTTGCTAGAAAATATGGACTACATCTTCCTAGTACCCAGTTACAAGAAAAGATTATAAATACTTCATTATTTGGACACAAGTTTTTCCCTTGCTTCAGACTTTGGCTGTTCTTTTAATTGGGACAGGGAGTTATAGGACAGAAAGTTCTGTACTTTTTATATAGATTGATGTACTATATTTCACAACTTAAAATAAATGCTCAGTTAGTATTAAAAGCCTAAAACTGTAGACCATAGCAGATAAAATTCCCCAGCTAGAAAGACACTTTTCCCCTCTCACAGAGGAGCCAGGTTTGATCCTATCTGCAATAACCAGCTGTGCACACACAAACTGAGCTGTATCTGTGACATTAGCAAAGCCCAGTGCATGAAGCAGGTGTGAGGTAATATGAGACAACAGCTCTTTCAAAACCATTGGGGTCCTGCTGTCTCACACCTTCATGCCATAGGCCAGTGTTTACTATGACTTATCTCATTTTTGAGGTGATCCTTATCTCTTTACACCCTGTGCAATACTTCGCACAAGGATGGCCAGGGCTTCCTCAGATCAAGCAATGCCTGGTGGTTTGGAAGCGCCCTCCTGTTTCACTCCAGAACTTTCATGACTTTGCAACTTTCCCCCCACTGGTTTACTTATAATAGCTGTATGGGAAGATTATCTAATACATTACTTCCTTATTTCATTTTGACCAGACCATTACAAATAACGGTATCTTGATTCTTTGTAAATGTTAAATAAAAAAGAGAGAGATGAAAGCTAGGGAAATATTTAATAAGAGTATTTGCATTTGGGGTTTTTTTTCCCAAATCAATTCATTATTGAGATATGTAGTATTTGGAACTTACAAAATGAAAAAATAATTTCAGTTTTTTTATAATATAGTATTTTTCAGAAGAGCTTTCTGGGTTTTTTCTGACTAGAGTCCTTAAAATAAGACTATTTTACATTCATACTATGTTCATTTTTCGCTTCATACTTTCAAATAAGGTCAGTAGATGTCCTGCTATGCATAAAGTTAAACACATCTATAATGTTTTATGTACATTTTAAACACATTTATAGTGTAGGTTCAGAACTTTAGACATTAATACTTTGAACACTAACATCCAGAAAGCCAGGGACTCACTTCTATTTATGCTATGAAGGTTTTGCCAAGGATATCACATTTCATTAATCCCAGTTTCCTGGAAGGGTGCTAACACTTTTCCTACAGAGTGGGGTACCCTAAAATGTGTAGACAATAATCAGTGGTTGATGGAATACAGGGTTGTGTTTTAGGAAGAGTGTGTTTTAATTACCATCCATTATACTTGGCCTTCCTATGCCCTGTGCTGCTGGGACATTTTTTGTGGTTCCTATCTCAGCAATTTGGTCCCATAGTTTTAATGCATTGGAAAAACATGACAACATCTGGACTACAAGTACAATGGAGGAATGCACAAGAGCCACAAAATTAATTATAAACTGCTTTAAATTGTATAATTTTAATTTGAATTTATAAATATTTTATTTCCATCCCTATTGCAATTTACAAAAATCTCTTATTTTGGAAAAAAATATTTCAGTGCTCTTTGAGTTCAGGTATTTCCTCCTAGCATGAAGACGTTGTAAAAAAAGCCTTGAAATGGATTTTGCCACTTTGATAAGGGATCTGCAAGAAATTGCCCAAATGGAAAGAGCTGTGCAAGAAGCAGTAAGCTTTCAGCCACCCTTTCTAAGCTGCATTTCCTAGGACTTTGTTTAAAATCAAAACTAATTTCTTTGCCATCTGGAGAAAGGCTGATTGCACAGCCACACTGTAACTTCAAGAATTAAAAAAATTAGAAAGTCTACTCAAAGAAACACTAGACTATTTTCCTTTGAATCCTGGCTCACAGACTTTGCATGAGGTCAAGAGCTCCTTCATAACATTAACCTTGCTCCCTGCATTCATGCAGAAGAAAAAAAAAGGGCTTGACAGTTTTTTATTTAAAGTTGTATGAACTAGCAGGTTAGACTTTAATTAAGAAATACTGGTAATTAATTATTTTAACAACAGTGATAGGATCATAGCTAAAAGCTGAAGTACACTTCGGAACGTAGAAACAGCAGTAATGGGAGGAATCATAAGCCAGTTGTGTTGGGTTTCAAGAAGCAAATCAGTTGTTGTGTCAGTCACCCATAGTCTGCTGCATTAAACCAGAGTCTAGAATTACTCTATAGCCAGGCTGATAAGACAGTGAAAAGGTCACAGTTCCAAAATCTTGGCTCCTCTTCCAAGAGATCATTTTACCGAATCTCTGCCATGCTCACCTCATGCAGAAGGAATATTTTTCATAGTCATAGAATTGACATTGATTATCCGATCAAGGAAAAGAAACTATGGTAATATTTCCAAATTATATTCCCATTGCATCTGTATAATGGGGTAAGATTTATATCTCCTTTGGTGTCATTCCTAAAACTTCATTCTTTTCTCAGAAAATTCAAGATGACCTTGCCCCATTCTCCTGTATTCTTTGTCACTGAATTTTTTTATATTATATTGTCCCTATAACAAACCATAAATACATTTTCAAATCTCCCTTCATTAGTCCCATCTAACTAGTCACTTTCTTTTTCAGTGGTTCAGCTGATAGTTCTTGACCACAGACAGAAGTTTTTTGATATTATCTATATAACTAATTCACAGTAACCAACATAGACTACAGATGTAGATGGCAGACAAGGAACTGACAGGTCTCTCTCTCTTTCACCCTGCTGTGGGTGTGAACAACTGCAGATGATTTGGTGCTCTGGCTCATATAGGAGTGAAGGAACTTATCTCCTACATTATTCCCAAGGAACAATGATAATTGATATCAGATCTGTTCAAAAGTCAAAATTTCTGTTCTGCAAGAAGCACATTCTGTTTGAAAATGGCTGATATCATTTCAGTAATCTGACCCGGATCAGAGACTAAGCAGGCAAAGCTGTTTCTCAGCAGAAGTTTGTGGTGGTAACTTTCCTTTGAACATTTTCTTTTCTGATAAAACATAATTTCTGAACAACCAAAACAATTATCAAAAAACTGCAATCCATCTATGTTAGAGATGTACCTAAAAGCTGTAATATCGCTAGTCATCACTGCAACAAGTTTTACAGGTTAGAACACTACTTGCACAATGGTGTCTGAAATTCCTGACGTCAGCTGCGGACATCTGCAAAGGCAGATATCAGTAGTTTCCTATTACTGAGAATAGCCTGTAAGAAAAACAGGAAAATGTCAACAGGTTCCAGTTTTGCAACGCAGGGTGACAAGGCAAGACTTACATAATCTATAATAAACCTTATTTTATATAGAAATAATTACTACGTACACTCAGTTCAAATGTTTACAAATACAGATAATACCACAGCTATTTTACTATGCTGCAGGGCTTGTCAAGCATAAGGTCCTAAAAATGCAATCCTGCTTATAAGTATGCATGAGACAGAGTTTAAGCCAGGCAAAATCCCATACGTGTTAGCAGAACTTAGCTTTAAAACAGTCAGGTATCAATCCCCAAAAGATTGCCGTGAAGATTCCTAGCAGTACAAAAATGCCCTGAGATCATTCCCAAAACATCTGAAGCCGATAGGACTTAGTAGGTTTCAGACCTCCTTTCTTATTGAGAGCATTGCTAGTTGTATTAATGTAGTATTTAAGAATATATTGACCATTTTCATAAACACTGATATTGTTTTCTACTGCTAAAAGCTACTGAGATGGACTATTTCTTAGTGATTGTCAAAATCCATTCTAAAATCCACATAAAAATTTCTTAAATCACTGACATGGATTTTAAAAAAGGCTGAGCATCCATTGCTTTCAGTGTAGTCTTCATTTTTATACCATAATTATCCTTTGGGTTATTTAATGTAAATGTCCTTGGACAACATTTGAACAGTTAGAATTATTTATATTTTAATTTGGTGTCTAATTCACATCTGTCTTAATATATGTACTGAATCAAAAAGTAAACACTTTTTGATTGTGCAAACCACACTCTTTCCTTATTACAACCCTTTCTCTTAGCACAGTTTCTCATGCCATTCTGAAGTTGTATGGAATGGATAAAGGTTGGTTAGAAAATGTTAATGTCTTTACTTTTCATGCAGGCATATAAAAGCCCATAAGTAAGTTAGAAATTCAGAAGAAATTCAGATCAGAGATCTTTTCTTAACAGTTTTCATCAGCACCAGTAGGAGTTTTTTTTTAAAGACAGCACCTTGCAAGGAGAAAAACAATGAAAGTTTGAGCTGCAGTTATCAAGGCAACAATGGTAAAAGCAATCTTTAACAGAAAACCAGATATTTTTATAATCTATTTATTTCTTTTAATTATAAAAATTATCAGTTATATGGATTATTAACATATCAAGTGTTTTTATTATGTATACAATTCCTCGGAAAATGACATCAGTTTACTACTGGTACAGAATTAGAAGCAGAAAACTTCAGTTATTTATTTTACCTGGGACCTGACCACTGGCACAAGTTATACTCTATTGCCAATGGAGACTTTTGGTCTCCTATAGATTCTAAAACTTAATATGTCGAAACAGGTCAATTTCTGGGTCTTCTCTGAGTGACTTGGAAACCTTCCAGATGCAAAGAGATCATCAATATTGGACTTTCATTCCACATGAAATTTAAGCATTAGGATAAGGAAAACCCATCAGGTTAGTAAAAAGTGGGCCTGAAGAAGAGGATGTGAGACATTTCTTTTTTCATTCTCTTTTTAAAAAAAAATTATAGGAAGACTACTTGCTTTTCAGGAGTATTTATATATATTAGGATATACTTGCTAATTCTGTTATACTAGTTGGCAACATCCTTTAAATGTCAGAGAAGATCCAAATTATATTCTTTAAAATTAGGACTTGTTGGCAACTGTTCTTGTGTCAATGGTAAAAGGTAATTTCCCTTAGGAAACCTCCAGGATACTCACTGATTTGAGGAGGATAATATAGGGGGAGACTTTCTAAACACAGTTACTCAATTATGCCTTTTTTTTTTTTTTTAAATCTATAGTGGGAGATTTATACATATGCAAAAATTACACTCTTACTCCCAATGAAAACACTCAAGACTAGGGTTGGTTTTTTTTTTCCCCTTGGAGGGTCTTATTACCATGATAGCAAAAGAGATTTCTTTCTGCTGATGTGTAAGGTTGCAAATGCTGTAAGAACTCCAGGTACGTATTTCTAAGCATCATGCACAATTACAGGTACCTATCACTACAGTGGAAGTCAATACACTTTTATGTGCTTGTGAGCAAGGAATTAATAATAATGACCAATAAGCAATGTCAATAATATCTGAGTGCTCCTGGGGCAGCTCATACGCTGTATTCAGAAAACATCAAATACCTGTAACTGTTACTTCTGTGAAGAAATAGGCCTTTAAAATGCTGTCATACTCTCTGGAGTAGAAGATGTATTCACATATATTTCACCTGAATTTTGGAGCTGTGTCAAAGGGAGACATGCAGGTTTACTATGACTGATGCACTCAGATACATACCTAGAACTAAAACCTTCAATGACTTTGGCTTAACTGCTTAAACGGTCAGTTTTTTTCTCTAGATACTTAAAAATAATCTCATATAAAAAGATGTTAATATGGAGAACCGTATAAAAATCTTTAAGTCTGTAACTTGGCTGCCAGAAAGACATTATTGATTGATAAAGGTTTTACCATACTTCATGCATTTGCAGGGCTGAATGGAGGACCCCTCTCTGGAACATAAATGTTGCAGCAGTTTCATTTCCATTAGGGCCAAACTAATGAGCAAGGCACAGAGCACACAGTGGGTGGAAGGAAATATGCCTCAGAGGCAGAATCAATGAAAGAAAAGCCGAAGTCAAGTTTTTAAGGTCTGTTCACATATATCATCCCTCGGGAAAAAATTTTTTAAAAAGCATGTGTAGATAGCATTGGGAGTTATTTTATTTTACAAAAGCAATACCATCCCTGCATGTGCAAAGATGACTTTGCAAGAGCAGATTGGGTTATGTTGACAGTGCTTATTGAGATAAATTTGGATAATCTAAATCCATATTTAAAAAATTAAATAGGGCTGTAAGGTACAGATATAAAAGTAAATAACCGCTGGTAAATGTTTAAAAGGTCAGCTGTACAAGTACATTGAGCTTGATACTACATCAGCTGCTTTTTAGAGAGCCTGATAACCTGATGCCCCACTATAATTGTAGCTGGAGCTCCTCAAAGCTACGAGCATGCTGATCACTGCAAGGTGGTTGGGTTTGTTGGTTTTGTTCCTCCTGGCTTTTCAAGGACAGCAAATAGAAAGGAAACCCAGAAGAAATTAATGAAGCAAAGAGGGAAAAAAGGTATCTAGTAAGGGTCCCAGCAGCTGTCCAGTATATTAAAGATCTTCAGATAATGAAGCGAGGTCTGATTTACAAAACTTTAAAACCATCTCTCAAATAACAGATTTTGTTTGTTTTCCAGTGCCTTAAAGTCCTGCTAATAGTCATCAGCATACTAAAAACTAGTCATGTTCAATCCATGTAATATTATCTTTGGCAGCTTTTTAGATTTTATGAACATTCCAACATGACGAACTAAGAAGATGGAGTATACATTTTTTATCCAGGCATTAGGAACACACAGCCAGAACTATTCTCCTTTTTGCTGTAAAAATGATTAAGTTCTCTCACTTGATACAGCCAAAATAAGAAAGGGGTGTTCCCTTAGAATTGCTTTTAGTTGTAAAGAGGTGGTGCACTTCAGCTGTGTTCAAGCAGCGCATGATCAAGTGTTTAATAGTTTGTTTTGAATCAATAGTTTAAAATATTTTGAAACAGTAAAGATGTTAAGTTAAAAATACAGCAATTCAGATTTAAAATTAAAAGGGATTAGAAACAAAAAGGGATTGAAATCAGAATTTTAAGATATGTATTACATGATAATTTCAATGTTCTGTTTCTATATTTTAGAATCTCCTCCTTGTATTTTAAGAAGTTTTTATGTTTTCTCTTGAGGTGTTGCTAAAACATTATACAAGTAATCCAGCTTTAGTCTATTGCCGTAGAGTTACTTAATTCCTACAGAGTTGCTAAGCATATTCATAGGTGAGATGGCATTAAAAGAAATTTTTATGATTTCCAAATTGGAAATTTATATTCCACAGGGAAAAAAAAAACAACAACAACAAAAAAACCCTCAAGGTACAATATGCAACACTAGGCTAAACAAAAGTTCCTTAAAACTCTATGGCATTCATGGCCATACCATCAATGTTTTGTAGCAAATGGGACTATTATGGGTAAATATTGCACCATGTGTAACAAAGTGGTTACACTCCTCAAAATGCTATTTAATGTATTGCATTTTTAGACACATGGAAATAAAGGCATGCACTGGAAACTGTTAGCATCAGAGTTAGAAAAATGTATGTCCTTTGCAAGCTGTGCTTGTCCACATCTCTGTGTCCTTACCCCTAAATTGCTTTTAGGAATCCGTGCAGTTCTGCCTACCCAAGGCAAAGCCTGAGTGAGTCCTGACAATGCCAGGGCGATTCAGCTGACCACCATAAATCTGCAAGCATTCGCAAGCACGTTCTCAGTTTCATCATCAGACCCTAAGAGTGCAGAGTGGCCTTCCTATTTCTCACTAATTGTGGCATTTCTTTGTAACAGAACCAGCAGAATTGATCTTGTCAATTGGTTTTTAGCTTTATCTCATTCATTGGAAGGCAGACAAGAATTTGAATGGAGCTGAGGCTTTCAACAAGCAAGACAGCTTGACAATTGTCACTGTTTTCCTGGAGGTTGGTTACTGACATACTGCAAACACATATCTTTCTCTTCCCTTTCCTTATCAAAACTGCAGTGATGAGGAGTAGAAAAAAATATGCCTTTGTGTTAAGCAGGTGGAGATGATTGCCTCATCCTGATACAGCAAATATTTCCAACTTTGCCCGTGCTTCTAGATGGATGTTTTACCCAAATGCCCTTTTAAACCACAGACCCTTCAAGAAGAGCTGTGTTTTAAAATATGGGTGTTAGTGAACTTGTGTTGTTTCATTCACTTTTTGTAACAGGAAATGTTCACAGCTTTTGTGGTTTTTTCCACTTCATTTACAACATAGACTTTCTCAGACAGACTGTATGAGTCATGTGTGGCACTTCTGTCTCGTCAATCAGAAAAGAAAATTCTAGATCAGAACTCCAAGAAATCTTGAATCCATGCATAACATACTCAGACTTTCAAAACCAACTGGGACAGGAAAAAGAGTTCCTTCTTATTACAGAACTTTTCATATCAATGAACCATTATAACACAGTATTATACATTATTATATACTCCTAAAATATAATTACTCATAGTTCATATTGAAAAAAAGCAGCAAAATGTTTTCAAAGAGAATTTCAAGGATAAGCACATATGATCAATGCAATCATATACTTCTGAACACAAATTATTTTTGCACCACTATTTGTTACCAACCACCACACAGAACGAAAAATTCCTGTTATTTTCTCAAAAGTTCTAAATTTTGTCTTGTTCATAATGGGTTTGCAAAGCTCAACTAATCAATACTTATAAAGCATATTCTTATTCTTTGTTCTGTAAGAATAAAACTATCATTATGTATTTAGGATTTTAAAGTATGTTTTTATTTACAGGTTGGCTTATGCAATGAAAACCTCAATGGTATCTTGACAGTCTTGAATTCAGTAAAGACTAGGGTAAACATAATCACAGCCTGATTATGATAATAAAGAGTAGTTAAATTAAAATCTATGCTGTCTCTCATCTGCCTTTTTGAAGACTTCAAAGTAATGCAGGAGTTCATCTGAATGAGGCTGTTGAGATTTGAGAGCTGAAAGCATGATCCTAGGTATGAGTTTACGGGGTCCCATAAGAAATTTTGTATTGTTAGGGCTCCATCCTGTAGATAGAGATGGGCTTTTGTGTAGAAGTAAGAGTTCACCGCTACTGGTTCCTACCTAATCCTGTGCTTCCATCCATCTGTCTATTTAAAATCTTCCCCAGTGTTCATCACCAGCACAGCTTCACAGTAACCATATTGAAATTTCACTCAGTTAAAGGAAGGAAAAAACAGGGAGAAATAACACCAGAAATGCAGTTTTCTTACATTGTCTTGTGAAGCAGTGACTATTCACACCAACTCCCTCATAAAGGCACAAGATAACCAGAGATGGAATCTGAAATGGAACAGTATTGTAACAGTGCTATGCTATCAGTGTTTTAAAAGGAATTGTGTGATAGTTGCTGTTTTATTTCACCTGCACATCTAATAAATAATTTGGCATATGTCCATGGCAAAATAAAGGACCTTGGTCTGGCTGTACATTTAAGTCACACACTTACGGCACCAATTTCACTCTTTCTTAAGCACACCAATTCTCAGCTTTACAAGTGGCTCCAGCCAGGACAACTGAATTACTTAATGGCCAGCAGCGGTAAAGATCTGAAGAAGATAAAGTCAGACTCCACAAAGAACAACACGAAACATTAGAACAGAAATCAGGTTTCCAGTTGACTTCACTGTGTAACTTACATGTTTCTCATCTGAAATGAAGTACCTGCCTTTAATTATGTCAGCAAACATTATCTGTTAGGGTTTTGCAGCACATGTTGCTACAGATAGAGCTGCTTCTTTTGCATTTGCATGCCTCTGACTGCACAGCAGTGCTGTAAACATTTTCAGGTCTTCACACTCCCACTATAAAGTACAGAGAAATTTCCAATTCCTGTTCTAAACATACTCGAAAGCTGAATTGTTTTAAATACAAAATACCACCTCTGCTGCAATAAGCTTCATTCAGTGGGACATACTCCTAGGACCACCTTTTCAGCTAACCGATGTGTGTATTCAACAGCTGGGTCACCAAGGCCTTGGTCAGTGACTTGCCATCACAATGTAGTAGCAACAAGTATATCAGAACCTGTGAAATGAATGAAATTATGTTATACCTGGTTGGCTTGTGTAGCATTGCTGCCTTGTGTCATTAGCCTGTTAAGCATGATGACAGAAGTCAATAGCCTAACTTAATTTAATGTAATGCAACTGTAAGAAAAAAATGAAATCATACCAAGACCTGTCTTTATTCCATTCCAAAACAGGCACTTTATGGACAATTTTTCATATGAAACAAGTTTTGAGATATCACAAGCAATTTATACCTGAAAAAAAAAAAGGAGAGATCATTAATTGTTGTTTTCCTGGCTTGTAATTAAAAGAAAAAATTGTTATTTGAAAGTGCAGAAGAGAGAGCACAAACTGCAGATAAGCACGTCAGCTAAAATGAAATACTTGAGCTTAATCTTAGATCTCCGTCTTGATGAAGGAAAAATTTCCTTTTGTCAAAAAAAAAAGTGTTTTCCTAATAATATCGATCTCTGATGCAGAATCATGAACTAAATGGGAGCTCATCCATGAACATGGGAATGAGGGACTCAGTATTTATAAGCGTTCTCCACTGCTATGCTAATTAAGGCAGACAACATTCAGTCAGATAATCCTGCAATCCTCATCCTATTACCGTATTAAACAAAGCTAGTAAAATATCTCTTTCTGTTCATAAGAATACAAAAACAATTATGAAGAGGCCAACAATCCTCTCAGGTAATTGATATCTTCTTAATGATTAATCCTGAAATGACAGCATTTTTCTCTGCTTTAGTGCAGCAACAGCATCATCCCTTTAGCTGCCATGAACAGAGGAATAATCATTTTCACTCCTTGCAATTCTTCTGAAAATAGCTGATGGTGCTTATAGGAAAAGTGAGAACAGAGAAACAGATATATCACTTTGGCTTGTCTCAAAGGAATTACTTCCTTGTGCTGGCAAAAAATTAAACTTCGCAAGGAGACCACAAGTGGAACACCATTGAGAAATGGGAACAAATCTGTTAGGCAGAACAACAGCTTCCTATACAGATCTGTTTCATTCAGGATCCCTTTAAAGATCTCTCTAACTGGCTATGTCCTGTAATTTCTCAGATTGAGAGCGGGCCTGAGCTGCAGAGCTGTGTGTTCAATTGGTTGAAAACCTTTGCATGTGTGCAAAAGGGTGACAGGAAGTCGGCAGCTGCACCTGCTGGTTTGTCTCAAGTTCATTTCTAACATAAAGACTTCACCCATCTTCCTTTAGTGCAACTCCTTCAGAAATGAATTTTAATAAAATACAAGTGAAAACATAAAGTAGAAAAAATTTTGAAAATCAAAGAGACCTGATTATGATGACCAAGAAAATGAATAAGTGATTCATAGTCTAGGAAATGGTAAGGAAAAGGAAATGTCTTTAACTTGATCAAGGAAAGGCAAGCTCATTTCCCAAAATGTCTAGACTTTGACAACCAGGGAAGGAGAATTCTCTTATCTTTATAGCAAAGAAAGATAACAACATACAAACAGGATTTCAGTTTAGGACATAAAGCTATCAGTATATTGACATCTAATAGGACTTACTGGTAATATAAAAGAGATGGAAAGGAAAATTACCCAGTGTAGTAATTTGAATGGGTGATTTCTCAACAAGAAAATGAAATGAAATGAAATGAAATGAAATGAAATGAAATGAAATGAAAGAGAAGAGAAGAGAAGAGAAGAGAAGAGAAGAGACCAGGATTCCTAATATACTGCTGCCTGTGTTATGATAATACAGTCTTTAACTTCCTTGCAGGCCTTATTCAAGTTCTTCTGCATTATCAGAGAGCTCAAAAAATGCATTTATGTTTTGTATGTTTAAGTCATTAAATGTCTTGCAATGCTCTGATATAACCAAGAGATCACGCTGTAAAAACTACAGCCTGAAATGAGCACTTCCCTCACCACCAATCTATTGCCACCTGATGATCGCCTTTTAGGTATCCATTACCTTCACTTCCCATTTTATCTTTGGGGAGTTACTGCTCACATTTGCCAAATCCGTGAAATCGAGAAGCTGGAATATCTTAGAACCATAGAATCATAGAATCATAGAATGGCCTGGGTTGGAAGGGATCTTACAGATCATCTAGTTCCAATTCCCCTGCCATGGGCAGGGACACCTTCCACTAGACCAGGTTCCTCAGAGCCCCATCCAACCTGGCCTTAAGCAATTCTAGGGATATCCATTATGTCCCTGATATTCACCGTATTGGGTGAGGTGTAACTTCTGCTTAATTTTCTCATAAATACACACATACACACACCAGGGCGGGAATTTAAGACTGAGCTGAGAAAAGCCCCAGACCAGATACAGCGGGGCAGGGGAGCAGCATGTGTCTGCAAAAACTCTGCCACGCAGCCATGGTGACCCAGGCCAGGCCCACACCACTGAGTTCAGCCACAGCTGAGCCTGCTGGGCCCACCCTGTGGGGACCAGTGCTGACTTTGTCAGCACCAGGTGAGACAGTTTCCTTTGCACCATTTTTGACCCTTTGGTCGCAAAAGCATCAGCTGTTCACAGAAAACCTGGTGGCACAAAGGTGCGCTTTTCTGAGGCCACAGATTTGATGTGTGGTGGTGATTCGGCCTTCTCTTATTGTCACTGGAATCTTTAGCAAACTGCTGTTAACTTCAGCTGAACAAGATAAAGCAGTGAATGGGGCCAAAAGACTGCAAAAGTTAGTGTCTGGCATGACTAAATCTAATGCGATTAAATCTCATATGTGTTCGGGACATTCAGTATCCAGAGCAATGCAATAATGTGAATCGCTAATAGTTGGACTTAATGGTCTTAGAGGACTTTTCCAACCCAAATGATTCTGTGATTCTTATCTAAAAGACCAAGACATGCACTGCCAGTATTTTTAGGAATGGTACCTCAGAGCATACCCTCTCCTGCCCTGGTGTAAGCTCGATCCTTCAGCTGGAGGGTGTTAACCAGGAGACAGCTGAGGCCTGGGGCAATCTGGTCATCTGGGCTGTTCCTTAAAACCAAACTGCTTCCTCATGATAAGGAGACACTGACCCTTGGCACCCCAGCAACATGACATCAGGAAATGTTTAGATTTACCCTTTAAAAATGTGTTAGGACAGATTTGGTAGTAGTGGCGCAAAAAGCAACTGATGCAATAGAACCACCCCTGTCTTATCAGGAGGTTCCCCATGAGGAAGAGAAAGGAGGGGGACATCCGCAGCCCCTTCTGTGCAAGTGATTGGGTTTCCCTGCACTTCTCAGGGGAGGCCAGATCTGCACATCCTCCTCTGTCCCTCACCAAACTGTGTGCTCTTGCATTGATCTGCACCATTGTGAAGTGTGGACTAATATCCTCTCAAGACCCTTTATTCTTAATTATCTTCATGGAATCATACAGGTGTTTTCTGCTACATATGTTGGAGTCATGGTCCCATGGATCCATTATGTCTTCTGTCTGTGAAAATGCATGTATTTAAGGGAAATGCTTGAAACAGCCAAAGTCCAGCTATTCAGGGTGCTTTTAGCCCTTTAACAAGTCCTGCAGGATTAACGTTAAGGCAGGATTTCCCAAGGCTGCCAGCTAACAGTCTCATGGCTTGCATTTCTTTTACATATCCCACAACAGTTTGTAACATGGATTCTTTTGTTATTGGGTCAAGAGAGAGAAAGGCTCCAGGGAAACCCTCCAGACAGCTTTAGATAATTATTGCAAAGGAAACCTCTGCCAAGACCTACAGAATTGTTTCCTATTTAACTCACTGTGCCTTGCCTCCCCTCCTAGGTTCCCCTGGCATAAATGTTGCTGTCCTATCCTGTGATCCTTTAGCTCTGCTTCCAAGCATTTGCTGTAGACATATTTCTTTCCTCAACTGACATTTTAACTCATTTGAGAATATCTGATTGAGGAGAGGGAGGTGGAGAACAGATATTTGGCTCAAGTAGTTGCAAGACCAGACATTTAAGTACAGGAGATCAGGCTCTAGATCTACTTCTGAAATCTCATTTCTGTGACACTACAGCAAGTTGTGTCAGTTGTGAAAGGAACATGGATGGAATTCAAATAAATTATTCAACAGACCAAGATCGTAAGTATAAAGGACCATATATTAAAACTTAATTTTGTTCAAGGCTGTGACAGACGTCATGTTTTTCTGTATATCTGCAAACATACAGGGATATAGTTATTCCAGTCAGGTGGTTAGACTAATAATAAGACTCAGCAGCTACTCCTGAGCTCTTGTTCCTAAAGGCTATGCTTTCAAATCTCTAAACACCACAACAGAAGTGATCCACTTGCCACAGGGCTGGAGCTTCTGTTAACTAGGAGATCTTTTAGGTAGCCAGTACTTCAAGGAAATTAAAAGCTTCTTTTTAAATGGCTGAACAAGGAGACAAGTATCCATTTGAAAATATTGACATAATGTGACTCCTGCAAAGCCACAACGAAAAGTGGTGCAAAGTTAGGAACAGAAATGGATTTCTGTACAAGGCTCCCATCCTAGACATGGCTCAGTCCCCTAGAGCAGACCTACCATTAAAACACAGCATTCTGAAAGCACCTTCCACTGCTCTCTCTTAAACAGATGTGTGGTCTGTCCTGGCATAGTCAACTCCTTCTACACATCCAGTTTTCCAGGCTGCAAAACTTTGTCCAAGGAGAAAGAAGAGGGGACTTAATTTCTAATCCTTGATCTCACCCTCATGCTCCTGGCTTAGAGCACAGGACTAGTTGGTTCTAATTTGACTGCATATGTAACAAAGACAGTGGTTAAACAGCATTCACTGAAGTGTTGGCTTCTGTGACACAAAAGTCACAAAAATCTTGAATTTCTGCTGAAAGACAACATGAATGACCACATGTAAGACAACAGTGAATGGAACAAACATTAATGCACAGTTCTGCAAATAAAGAGAGGCACAAGAAAACTGACAACAGGTTACAGAAGATGCATTTTGGCATCTGTAATGAAACTTAAGATGAATGCCAGTGGCCAAATTCAGTAGAGAGCTCCAGAAAGCAGACACCAGGCTGCCTCTCTCATTTATGAGACATCTAAATACCACTGTTGTGCAGGAATGCCATGTGCAGTGGTGCCCACACAGCAGCCAGCTTATGGAGACCTAAATGTCCAGACAGACTGGGGACAAGGTGTCACACAGGGGGATTTAGAAAGAAGAGAGGTGGTGGTGAAGCCCTGGGTCACACTGCTGTACGTGGGACTCTAAGCACACACCAGAAGTGTTAGTCATGCCCATACTAACAGCCGGAGAAGGAAGTTTTTGGCCATGGTCAAGTGGGAGCTCCCCAGTGTGGCTTTGGCAAATGTCAGCTAGAACTCTCTGCAAGAGAGCCTAAATTCACTAAACCAAGTGAAATGATGGTTTCCAATAGACTGTATAGAATAAAATATGCAGGAAGTTCAGCTATATAGACTCAGGACATTTTATGGACCTTATTCCAGGACCAGAAAGTGAGTCCTGGCTTGTTTTATTTACCCCAAGAGGCACAGATAATAAGTTCACTGCAAAGCACAGCAGACATGCTTGATTCCCCTCTGGAAAAGCAGGGGGTGTTGGTAGCTAGCAGATTAATTCAAGAAGTAGGTGGCTCTTCCCTGCTCAGCCTGAGGCATCCCTGTCACCTCTGCAAGTGCGTTGATTGGCAGCCTTTGAACCAGCTACACTGTTTTTAAACAGGAACTCTTCACTGATGTAGCTTGGTAGTACTTACATGGTGAGTGTGGTATCATGCCTCTCTACAAACTCTGAAGACAAAGTGGCAGCAAACAAGAATATGCAACTAAATTATTTTTAGCCATCTAGCCTCTCTTTTGGTTAGTGCTTTTATTCTTTGTTTGGGTAGCTTTTTCTCTGCCAAATGATAAAGGTAACAGTGCCAGTAAGAAGCATTAGCTCATGTTTGTTCAACAGCTACCACTGTGAGAGTGCTAGGTACTAGAAGTGAAGCGCATCTTAGCACTCAAAGATGTGCAGGCTGAAGAGTTGCCCCAGTGCCCAGGCTGGGATGGCTACTGATTCTGAAGAGCCTTAAGCCATAATAGAAAACAAGTCCACTACAGACATATAAATAACAGCATGTAAAACACAACTAAACAGGAATGCACACTTCCAGGAAAACTAAATGGAGCTTGCTCTATTTCAATAAAAAGTAGTTCAGTCAGTCATGTGTTTTCACCCTGTATGAATTACTGCATGCAAGATGCAAGAAAGTCCTTAGTTTAATCTTTTTTTTTTTTTATCTCAACCCAATTTAGCAGGAACTTAGTGTGAATGCCTCCAGAAGCACCTCTGAACACAATGTCATGATGAAATGCACCAGTCACTAGGGAAAAGTGGTGCACAATCATGAGACTTCTGTATTATTTATGCAATATCACACCTAAGCAGCATGTTTACCCAAGTGCTGTTCAGCTCTGATACCCTGGGTGTTCCCACTCAGCTATGGCTGCACTACAGGAGTAGATTACTAGATTACATCCTGATTGCCATAACCCAGAGGTGGGGGCTGTGTAGGCTGTTTATATCCTCTGTATGCTGACATGAAGGAGGAAATCCAGAGCAGTAAAAATGACAGATATGCAAATAAACAAAAAAACCAAAACAGATGCAGCCCAGGACACAATTGGCTTTCTGGGCTGTGAGGGCACATTGCCAGCTCATGTCCAGCCTCTTATCCACCAGCACCCCTAAGTTATTCTCGACCAGGCTGCTCTTGATCTATTCATCCCCAGCCTGTGTTGATACCGAGGGTTGCCCTGCCCCAGGTTCAGCACCTTGCGCTTGATCTTATTGAGCTTCATGAGATTCCTCTGGGGCCACTTCTCCAGCTTCTTCAGGTCCTGCTGGGTGGCATCCCATTCTACAGGTGTGTCAGCTGCACCACTCAGTTTGGTGTCATCCGCAACTTACTGAGGGTGCACTTGATGCCACTGTCTGTGTCATTGATGAAGACACTAAACAGTACTGGTCCCAGTATAGACACCCAAGGGACACTACTTGTCGCTGATGTCCATCAGGACATTAAGCCACTGACCAGTAGCCTCTGCATGATTTGTGGCCTATTCTTCATCCACTGAACAGTCCACTCAGCCCATCAATCTCTCTCCAATTTAGAGTGAAGGATGTTGTGGGGGACTGTGTCAAAGGTCTTACGGAAGTCCAGATAGATGTCATCCATGGCTCTCCCTAGTCCACTGATGTCGTCACTTCAACCTAGAAGACCACTACTTTAGTGAGGCAGGACTTGCCCTTGGTGAAGCCATACTGGCTGTCTCAAATTGCCTCCCTGTCTTTCATGTGCCTTAGCATAGTTTCTAAGAGGATCTCTTCCATGATCTTCCCAGAACAGAGGTGAAGCTGACAGGTCAGTAGTTCCTGGGGTGCTTCTTTCTACCCTTTTTAAAACTGGGTGCAATCTTTCTTTTTTTCCAGACACCAGGGGCTTCACCTGACTGATGTGACTTTTGAAATACCACAAAGATCTTTTAACACATGTTTATATTTACAGTGTGCTTCTGTGAACCAAGGAGCCTGCCTTGAGTACTTACAGTGGTATTTAAATATCTCATAACTGAGAGAGACAGGTAGAGAAGCCCTTTCCGGAACCTCACACAGAGGGTGAGATGACAGTGGTGCCATGACTGAAATGAGCACCACCATTCATCTGACTCAGAAAACTGAAGCAGAAGCTGGTTTAAATAACTGATCAGATTTTCCATATGAATCTTCACTGTACCCTTTAAAAATCCCACAACTTGTTAACAATGATTACCTATGCTCAGCTGTATTTACTGTGTGTATGAATTTGCCCTTGCCCAGAGCTTGCAGCCGGAACTGAAGGCACTGGCATAGTCTGGCCTGCTGCCCATGCTTTGCCCAGTGGCTTTCCACAAACTCAGGGATGTCCAGCTAAGCCAGAGTATGCCAGACCTACAGAGCCTATTTGGTAGTGCTGAGGTGGCTGTGCACCATCCAGGATTCCTGAACACAAATGACTTCGATATTCTTCTTTTAATGCTTGGGCAAACTTCCAGATAGAAGAAAACACAGAAAAACTTACCTTGCTCCTATAGTGGTTGTTTCTGGCATGGCTTTTAGGCATGTGTGAAACTATATAACAGCAATTGCTTGTGGAAAACCAGGGAGAATTTAAATGCACAGATTCACCTAAATGTGATCTTTTAAATCTGATTATCTTTTGTTATGCATCAGAAAGTGATTTTTTTTTCAAAATCTTGTTTCACTTTTAAGAAAGGCAGTAAATTACAATCAACAGCACATCCTTAATACGTGAGTTATATTGCATACTCTTCTTTCACAGGCGGAGCCTTCAGGACACCGTGGGTCTTATTCACGATGTCGTGTCAGTGGGGAGGTGACCACTGCCTTATTCACAGTGACATCTATCGGCAAAAGCAATATGAAAAGGGCCTCTTTTCTACTAGAAGGCTTTAGAGTGCCTCTTCTCCTATCTTTAGCATTTTTCTTTACCTTCTCCACATCTCCCCACTTAGTCGTTCCCAGTCAGTTCAGAATTTTAGGTCACTTAATATAGCTTCGTCTGTTACCATCTTTTCTAACCCAATATCCCTGTTCTCAATCAATCATTCATCTGTTTCCAACAGGGGGAGATTTCATATCATCAGCACCATTTGCCAGTTTATTAATGCAAACATAAACTATAAAAGAAGTTGAAGCTTTAACAGGACAAAGGGAAAACAGAAATCAAGAAAGAACTCTCTGAAAACCACCAAGAATGACTGGGTTCATTTTTTTCCTCAAAATGGCCGAAGTGCTGCTAAAAAAATAGAAATACTGAGACCACATTTCTGTCTGTTACTCATACAGCTGTAGAAAGGAAAAGAACTGGAAGCAGAGTGTTGACATTTAAACAGCTGATATTTCATTCAAAATATTTCCAAAACAGAGACTGAAAAATAATTAAAAAGGATCTTTACAAAAATATGTATTTTTTCTACCTGTTGCATGTAACCTATATGATTTTCATCTGAAAAATGAAACTGTCAGTAGTATCTAAAAATTATTCAAATTTACCTACCCAAGTATGTGGGTGAAATTTGATAAAACAGAAACAGACACAGGAATTGACAGTGCAGTACATCAGTTCTGTTAAGCAGAGGCAGAGAATCTTTGTTTTCACATGACAATCTAGTACTCTCCTGTCAGAGATACTCCCTATCCTCAAATCCTGCTGCATGGGAGAAGAGACACAGATCACATGCAAACGTTTCACTGCAGTGAAAACTTGTACTTGGCATAAACGGTGGAGAGGTTGACAGAAATAGGAAACAAAACATGAATTTAGAAACATTTTCATTTCAGCATTATCTCCTGTCTCACAAAAACAGCAGGCACACAGAAAAGGCCCTCTGTCACTGAGTCAAGTATATCACAAATAAAAGATAAGGAAATAACAATATCTAACAGATTAAATCACAGACTAAATCTTTGTATTTGACAACTATAACTAGAAAGCGAGATTAGGTTGGATGGGAGAACAACAAAATGTAACAGATAGGTCAGAAGTTAGATGCAGCGTATCTAGCAGCAGAGTGATAAGGGAGATTGTTGCTATGCTTTTTTAGACTAATTAATAGAGATTAAAAGAAAGATGCCACATCTCTAGAGCAAGATTCCTGTAGTATTCATACCTTCACACTGAGCTTACAACCTGCAAGTGCTCCAGATTTCTCAATTATTTGTAGCTTTTAACATCTGAAGATTTATCACTAGTAATCTGCCCCTTGTCTTTTTAAAGCTACAACAATCTAAATCCAAAATTTCCTTTCCATTAAGTTTATATAAACTGTATGACATATATTTTTATGTTATTTTATTCATCTGCCATATTCCACTTTTTTTTTTCTGTTTAGTATTCTGAAATTTATTAATTGATTAATTTGGTTTATTCTTCAAATTGATTCTTAGAATTCCTTTAGGTCCCAGTTCATGTCTGGAAGCAACTGAGAGAAAAATCTCTAAAGCAGCAGAGAAAACGTAGGTACATGGTACATGGGTGTATGTCATCAAACAGATGTCTGTTTTATCTTCAGCCCACTGCACTCCAAAAGGGAAGACTGCTACTTCTCAGGGTTTTTTTTTAACATAAAGAAAATCCCCAGCTAAGGTTGAACATGTGCAACATTAAAAACATCATGAGAATAACTGGCAAATGCTATAAGCATAGCAGAGCACACTGCTTCCCTCCTGTGCCAAAACCAGCAGAGCTGACCCCAGGGCTCTACTGTGGTTTTTTTTAATTCTGAGAATAAGTTTATGGGTGATCAACCTTCCAGCAGTCCACAGTTCTTGACAGCTACTATTTTCAGCAAATACACTCTTATGTTTTTTTGGTCACTGAGCATTTCATTCTTCTTAATATAAAGGCTCCAAGTGTGCCAGAGAGTTAAGAGCTGATCAAAGAGACGTGCGGCTGCAGGGGGGCTGGGGGGTGGTGACATATTTCAGCCTCGTTTGCTGTAGAGTACAACACAGAGTACACACTTGAGATAAGATTCTCTGGGACCACATTTGTTTGAGATTCAGTGTAGCTTGGGCATAGAGGAAATTAGTGACTGAGGGAGCAACCAAGTGCTCCGAGCTGAGACTCTCCATATCCTCACTTTACAGTTGCAGGGGATGGATAACATGAGAAGCTGTTCCCAAACGATTTCAGGCAACTGAGCATTTCTAGTCTTTTTCTGGTGCCACCACTAACTTTCAGCTAGGCCAATCTAACATGAATGTGGCATCTCCACATAAGGAGAATCACTTTGAATGATGACTGCTTCTAAAACTTGTTAGCTTAACTATAAAAATAGTCACTAGTTCAAAAATGCACTATGAGAAACTTACAGAATTGATTGCATGTCTTACCACTGCCAAAGATATTTTATTTGGAACATAAAGACATACCTAATACTACACTGCCCCAGGACAGACTTCAAATAATGGGTGACAATTTTTTCAAAACTTAAAGCTGCAGGGGCTATTTATAAAAGTAAAGCCTTCTCTGTAAAACTTTAAGCTCTTCAATAGAAAATACAACACACACTCATAAAATCCATTTTTTATTTTGATAAAATCCTTATAAATATAAAAGCACTGGATCAACTCCACTGTTTACAATATGTAAAAAATACGTAACACTTCTGTTTACAATATGAAGCAGTAGCCTTCTTCCTTTCTCTTCTGAGGCAAACAAACTTTGTATCCTTCCTGCAATTTGTAAATATTTTTTTTCACATTCTGGAGCTACTCACATAACAGGGAAACATATAAGATCCAATCCTAGGTCTAAAAAAGGCTGTGAAAACATACAACACACTCCCTCTTTTCTTTCTAGTGCTGCTAAATGCCTTTTATTTATGCAATGGTCTGTTTGTGTTCTTTTCTTCTGAAAATATTCAAAAGGCATTGGGAGGCCTTGCAGGATATAATAGCTATAATCTGGGGAGGAGAAAACAAAAAAGTCCATCTACCTTAAACTAAGATAAAATACCTATATCTCTATGTCTAATATTTTTTTCTAAAACAGCATATAAAGTCAATCCTGACTGTGATTTCCCTCATGTTCGTTCATCTAGGATCAAATGACCCATTGAGGTAAAAGGCAGAGCATATAAAGCTTATTAAAAATATGAATTCAAGGAGAGCAGTCATGTAAGATGAATTTGTCAGAAGTACTACACAGAATGGTGTTAGTTGCTGCCAGTAAAACCTCTAGCTGCCTCTTTCGGGTATCACTGGATTTCATTATGTAGTTCTCACAGTCTGAGAGTAAATCTAATTCTATCCTAAGCTACATCCTATGGCAAGTTCATTAATAAAAATATTTGGTGTAAAAAACCCCAATTATATTCAGATAACAAAAGCTCCTAGGAGAAACACAGGCTCAAGTTAACTCATAGAACAGACATTTCAACATATTGCTGTTGAGGGCTGAGCTTTTTATTAGATGTTGACTTGATTCTGATTTCTTTGGCTCACTCTAACTATTCTCTATGGTCTTGGAATATAAGTGCAACCACTGAAGTTCAACTACGACAGCAGAACATCAGCCAGTACCTTGAGACATTCTATACCTGAGTAGTGCTGTCCTCCACAGCAAGATGAGAGGTAAGCAGCATGTGGTTCACACTGCAGCGTGCAACAGTCTGGAACAACAGCTACCCCTGCCTCTTGATTTTAAGTGGCAAAAACCTGATGCTACATGGATATAGTGTCATAGTCCCTTATTGTTCACCAAATACAACAAACTGGATTAAGGCACAAACAGCTCCCTTTATGCCCTTCCACCTTGCAGTATTCAGGTTTCAGGACAGTTTCATCTTGTCACGTTGTGAAATTCAGGAATACCTAATCTACCTGACATGATGTTGCAATATACAAAATCCTTACTATTTGCTTTAAAAAAAGCCATCAATCAGTGCATGATTACTGCTATGAAGCAGCCAGAATAACAGGATCATATAAATATCTGTTTTACTTAAATGTTGTCAGTCATTACTGCTTTTTGTAGGAGAGTAAGCATGGTATTGCAGAAGTCAGCAATGAAATTACATCATCATTGACATATTTTTTCCTTGGGAACTGCAGTGTTAGAGACCAGAAGAATAATCCCAGAACATCCTATACTGTCAATAATACCAGGGATCTTGTTCAGTAATTTGGTGGCAAAGTCTGGGCAACTCCTTCACCACATTTGACCCTTACGCTTAGCAGTGACCTCTGTGCACGCGATGCTGATGGCTCAGTGCTGCCAAGCCAACGCACTCAAACCCAGTCAGACCTGTTAACATCAATGAACCTGTGACAGCTCCGGACATACTTCTCTGTGAGAAATGACTGCATGGAAACCACTAATAAAACAACACCTATTTGTTTAAGCAACTCACAAAAAAATTAAAAATCACAAAGTATATTAACTATTAAAATTAGTTCAGCCTTTGGTTTCAGAGAGAGGCTGCTCTGGCTTTACTCCTCTAATTTCTTCTGACTTCTCGTCCCCTTAGAGGCTGAGGAGGCCGGAAGTTTCTCAGCAAGCAGCAGGCGACCTCATCCTCAGCAGTGCTCAGGAGGCTGCGGAATTTGGCCAGCTGTAACCAAGAGAGATAAGGTTCAGCAGAAAAACCTTCATGTTGACACTAATGAAAAAACTTGTAAGTATTAAAGACACTTGTCACTTTTTTCCCACCTGAGAGAACAGAACTTATTTTATTGAGTCATGAGGGGAATGGGAATTTCACCACTTTTATCCTTGTAAATGAAAAAATATTGACTCCTGAGAAAATATCCCAAAATACATGTCAACATGAAACTGTGCATAAGGATTACTTGTTTCCTTTAGTCACACTTTGTCTTCCATAACCTGATTTAAACCAGGGGGCGTTGAATTTTGTGGCTGGATTTCATAGTTTGGAGATTCTGAAATGTTTTTTGCCAAAAAAAAAAAAAAAAAGAAGTTTCTTATCATACAAACATTCTATGTATGTTTCCTTGTTCACAGAGTATATTCAGAATTAACCTGGAATTGCAGGTGTGGCACTAGAGAAAGCTTCTGCAGCTAGCACTTACTCAAACCAGGAGAGATTACAAATTCTTCTCTTGCGAAGACACAGGACAAGCATAACTCAGCATAGGCTGATCTCAGCAGAAACTCCTATCAGAGCTCCATGTCTAAACCTCGGGAAATCTCAGCCTGATTTCTGACCTAAGTATAGAATTTGGTTCAATATCTAATACTTCCAATAGTTACTATTTCTCTATATCACCTTACTTCCCTTCTAGGTTACCATAGACAGGGCAGCACAGAAAACATTCCATTATAACAGATGTTTAATTGTGTGGCACATTGCACCATAATGGCATTAAGAGCAAAAAACATCAGTGCTATCTTGCTTCACCCCATTCTAAAGCTAACATTCATAATTCAGGCTCCTTGTAAGTTCCTAAAAACTTAAAAGCTATTTTTAATTTATTTCAACCTGAAAAGTGCAACAAGAAGTCCATGGTAAACTCTAATGCTCTAAAGAAATACAAACTTGATGAATAAAAGTAAATGGTAGAACAGTATCAGTCACCTGACTGATCAATCACAATAGTGGACATTTTTGGAAATAAACACTTCAGCTGCATGCATGTTTATATTGATAAGAATATAGCATATTTTTACTTTAATACATAAGATTATCTAAAGTATATGAAAAATTACTAATAAAGGATCACTATATTTGACACTTTCCCATACTATGTCCTCTGAGCCTGTTACACGTGGCTGTTTGTATACAGCATTTCACATTTTAGAATGTATTGATTATATATTTGCCCAATTAAGAAGCTTTTAACCTGAACAGTGGCTTGTCTTTGGAAAGTGGATACCTTAACACGCATTTTCAATCCTACATCCATACACATTGCAGTGAGCCTTGCAAAGCCAGACTGAGGGGAGGGAAGAAGACATACGAAAGAGAAAAATACACCCATTGAGCAAATAAATGACTTCAAATCAGTTACAAACAGATTCTGAGGTTTCCTAACAAGCAACCCATTCAGGGACCTGTCTTAACCTGTCTTAATTTTGAGCAAAGACTGAAGTCACCATTTCTGCTGAGTATGTGGTCTGTACTCAGAGAAATTTTACACCTAAGCGGGTCAGCCCGCTGGGTGTCACTGTTGCCAAGTTAAGGTACAGCACGAAGCTTTAACAAGATATGTAAACAGACTCTTATGTCTCATCACAGCTTTCCTAAAGAAGCCTAGCAGAGCCCCAACGTATTACAATTGTATTCACTTTTCACAATTCTAGTAAATTCATCAAGTTTTATGTATTTGGAATGCAAGAAGAAATTTACTACTTGTCTGCCAGATAAAAACGCCAAAGATGAGGTTTGAGCAGGATATGCAAATAATTAAATCAACTGGAATTCCAAAATTTCTAAGTGTCACCACAACTCCTTTTTTCTTTAAGTTCCCTTTGGGTTATTTTTTATTATTAATTTTTAGAGTATTCAGATTATTTTAAAAAATTAATAATAAATAGCTGTTACAGCGAGAAAGGCAACAAGAAGAAAGAATAAATTTGAAATAAAAATTTTGCCTTTTGAAAATCTAATAAGGTCTGCAATGCCAAGGCCTGCAAAAAAACCCGTAATTTTGGGTGGCATTTATAATTTCAAGTCTTACAAAAGCAACATTTCTATAGCACTGAAAAATCCAAAAATACCTGTTCAGAGCAAACACTTATGGGCTCTCTGAGAACAATCCAGATGACACTCTCAAGAAGAGGTGGAACAGTGAGAGAGCCAAAGTAAGTCCAGTAGTCCAGGGACTTGGGAAGCAGACAGCTGGGATCAAAGTTTGTGAATAGTGCTTTTTTTCCCTGGAAAGAAATAAAAGAAAAAGAAATTACCAGGGCAATATTACTAAAAAGCAAGAGGCCAAGGTAAATCATGCCAAAGGGGGTAGAGCTTGTTCCACTCTCAGGTGGGCTGGCAGCATCTTGGGTGATGACAGGAGGTCCTCATCAGTGCCCTTCTGATGAGGTCTTACCTCGGTGACAACTTTCCTGTGGTTTTCCTTGATGCCAGCAGGACACCATCAAAGGTGTCATGTTAGCACAGACTCCCCAAAGTTATAGATGACCATGAGATGGAAGTTGTGTGGAGAGGAGAGAAGATGTTAGACTTTCAACGTGGTCTCTGTGGGGCTGGCAGAGTGACGCCACAGGTTACTGCCACTTGCTTCCCTCCCCACTCACTCCTCCCAGGTGTTACTACTGCTTCTCCCTGTACCGGATACCAGGCCAGAGATGTCTGTCTGAAACATCATGTTGAGAGTCTGGCTGATTTCTCTCACACAAACAATAGGTTATTTCTCACCCTGTACCGCAGCAAAACAGGGGAGGAAATCTTGCCCTCATCTCTTTTACAACTTTCCATAAAGTATGTTTTTCCCCGTTACTATCCTCGTAGCAAGAGATTTACTGGAGACTGCGTTTGGTGAGGAATTAGCCTTTTCCTCTGATCTTTTACTGTGTAAAAAATATGTTTTGCCTACTTAGTTTTCAACCTAAACAGAATGCACATAAACTGTGTCAAATCAGATATAAATCCCTAGGGATTATGAAACATGTAGGTGCAGGGAGTAGCAGCCAGATTTCAAAAAATAAAAAACCCTACCAAAAAATAAGAAACCCCAACAAAAGTTATCACCAATATTAGTTTTCTTTTAGAAGCACTTGTTCACCTTGATTCTGATGGTGTCCAAGCGGTCAGTAATCTTCTTCAGTTGAGGGTTGCATTCACCAATCTATTAACACCAAAGAAAAAAGAAACACTGGAGCTCCAGAGAAAAGCACCAAAAATTAATAAAAAGCAAATGCATAATGAAACTGCTTTATATAACTGTACTGAAGTAACTGTAAGATCTGATGCATTTTGAGAGTACAAGCCTGTGACTAGCTGGTCCTCAGAAATAATCCTAGTCATAAAAAAGATCCAGATCCACTCCCTCGCTTATGGTTTTCTGACTACTCATAGTAATTATTTCAGCTACAAAAGAATTAAAAACTTTTGACTACAGGGGAGCAGAAACCATTTATTTTCCATGTTTTAATATGCGTCATATTGAAAGTTACAGACTAACATCAGAAATTTAATTTGCTTGTAACACTGAAAACACTGCTCTTACATAAGAACATTCCAAACAGAATTTGTGTGCTAAGAAATCCAGTGACACTTCCCTTGAGTCACTGTAATGCAAACTGGAAAGACAGAATTACTGAACTGCTGAAGCAGTTCTTTGCAACTGCTGCATGGAATGGCTCTCTGACAGTGCCAGCACCAGTACTAGCTCTTCTCAGAAAGCTGTGTCAGTCACCAGAAACCACAGTTTTGACCAAAGCCCTATCTTTTGCCATAGATTGTGTGAATTCCCCATCTGCTTCTTCAAGCAGAAGTCAATGAAGCTGTTGCATGAATTTAATCTTAGAACAGGTAGAAAAGGCAAAAAAGGGTATAAAATAACTAAGGAAATTCCCCAGTTTCTGGTTTTGCATTTTTTAATTATTATTTTCTAGAAGAAACTACCAGCCCAGAAACAAGCCATTAAAGAAACATTTAAATCAAGTTGTCCATCTAAAAGAACCTGCTAGTCAAGAACAAGTTACTGAGATCCAAATAGGGGCAGCTGAATAAAGTTCCACATCGAATGTTGTATGGATGTGCAGATTAGGAAAACTGAATAGTTTGACTGCCTTGAATAAGCTGTTAATCTGAAATTTTTATTCTTAAAGGAAGCACAGCTTTCTACATTGGTAGCTAAACACTGTGAAGGAAACAAGTATAAAACAAGCATCTCTTTAGCAATATTTACACCATCACCATTATCTCTTTGGGCTTATAAGGCAGATTTATTACGAGGGCTGAAACATTCTCTTCTTACCTTCAGAAATACAGCCATGACTGCTAATCCATCTGACTGAGAAGCTGCCTCAACAAAACTGGAATACTTCTCTGCATTCCAATGGACCACATGAAGCTGAAAAGCAAGAGACACAGACAGCATCAACTCTCGCTGAACTTAGATAGTGGCAAATGAATATTACAACTATACTGGGTTTGATACTCCACTTCACTCTTTTGTATGCAGAACCATTCATTGTTCTAAATGCAGATATTTTATGAAATCAGTAAATACGTAGTTCACACAAATGGCAAAAGCATTTAGAGTGGCTGGGATTAAAAATTTAGCAGCAATCAGCACACGACAGTGCCTGTCAAATTGCTGTTGGGTCACCAGATTTTGAACTGAGAAGTTAAGACAAAAAAGCCAATGGTTATATAACTAGAGGTTTTAAATCCATTTTTACTACAGCTGATTTTCAAAAGTGATTGAAATTCATGAGGATGTCATTAGTATTTTACTCCTCTTTTTCTTTAATCAAGCTTTCAGCAACATTAATCATCCACATAAATAGCTAGAAAACAGGCAAATACACATTAAACTTGCACTGACCCTTTTTCCCTTGTTTAGCCCAAGGGAACTTCAGCACTTAATTTTTGATACTTTTCAAATGTTATTTTCTATCACTGCCAGTAGTGATGCCCTTACAAGCAGATTGATTATCTCAGGTTTGAGCATTTGCATTTCCAACATGCATCATTCTGGAAGTGTCCCGTCATATTTGCTTAAGAAGCTTAAAGACACTACCCAGCCAAGTGGGAAAAGCCTGTGATGTCTACTTCCATGCCACCTAAGTCCCTCCTGCAAAACCAGGTTTCTGAATTCCTGACCACACTTCATGACAGGAGCTCCTGGTCCGTAGGAAGTGCCAGGATGTCCCAGCCTTGAGCAATGGTCTGACTGCCAAGATGGAGAGGGCACACTCACACAGCACTTAAGTCTAAGTACTTCACAAACATAAATTACTTTCACAAATCCTCAATGGATTAGTAAATCTTATTACACACAGTTTTTAGATAAAGATGCTCAGAAGCAGGGCATGAGATTGGCTTTTCTAAAATTGGTGACCATCTTTTCAGATTTTGAACTTTAAGAACGCTGAAAAGCAACTCCACTGAATGACTTAAACTGGGATGAACCCATGAAAAAAAAGGCTTCCTTTTGGAATACAGCACCTACAAGACAAGTAAAGTAAGAACAATTTAGGAAAGCTGAAACCTGTTTTAAAGGATTTCTATGTGAAGCAACATAGCTGCATGGTTGAAATAGGCATCTAGGAGTATGAAGATTTTTATTCTAAATATCAATCCTTGCTTAACCTCTATGAGTTTCAATTTTCCATATCTGTAAAATGTAACTCTTACTTGGTCTTACTTGATAGCAATGTTTGTCAAGCATTTGGGCTCTAAAGTGCTGAAATATTACTTCCAGCAAGTAAGGAATCCCACTGTAGTCAATAATAATACATGTACAGACACAATGACACACATGTTGCCTCACAGCTTTAGAAATCCTTGAAGGAAAGGTGCTATGAATATTATAAACTAAGCCAGGAGGAGAACATAGTCCACTAAACCTTTCTCAAGTGCATTAATATCCTGGAGCTCATAGTGTCTGCATGGCTCCCTATTTTAAGTTTACAGAACCTATGTTGAACAACTTTTAAACAATTACATTTTTACATATACAAAAAAGAAACAGATACTCTCAGTCAGAAATCACTTTTATTGTGGATTTGAAAAAAAAACCCACCAAAAACAACACAACAAAGAAAAAAAAGAAAATTCCCACAGCTACTAAATGCCCACTCCCACTCCCTCATAGCTTTGCCAAAAACCCCCCAACAAGGTAACCCTCCCAAAAACAAAACCCCCAAACAAACAGAGCGTGCAACATTTTTGGGTACAGACCCGTTCTCATTGGCTTGTGACTTCTCTTTAAGGAATATATCCCGTCTTACCACCACTCTGTCACTGCAGCTTTATGAAGAGACCTTGATCAGATCATATGTTGTCACAAATGATGGAGCCATGGATCCCTTCTGCTTCCTGGTGGACTTAGAGGCCAAACCTTGCAGTCTTCTTTACCTGTATATTAATTCTTTCTTCAATTCAGTCAATGCTTTTTCTTGAAATCTTGCACATCTTCCTTACAAAGGTGAGCACTGAAACCATCTTCATGTCTCCTTCTATTTTCTTTTGTGTGAACAATATTCAGAAGCCTTGGTTTTAATTCTGATTTTCTTATCCCAAAGCCAAAGTGACATCTAGAGAGCTTCTTGTGGAGGGTTACCCAACCAACAGGTAACAGAAAGGCTTTTAGACTGGCTAGAAATTCAGAGATATTTTCTCCTTCCATTTGGTTTCTTAGATGGGAAACATACATATTTTCTCAGCTAGAAATTTGGGTTTGGTACTTAATGGTTTTAAAGCACCTTTATTAATTCTTTATATTCCATCTCACCTGGTTCCTGTGGAAAACATAAGCCTTTAAACACTGCAAATGTCACTTTCCCCCATTAATGTTAGAATACTGATCTTTTTTTCCTGACCAGTATCTCTTATAGCATTTCCAGTAAAATCTTATCACATCACAGTGCATACATTACATCTTTTTCTTCTGTAGTATTATGCCTTTTATTTGTCCATTTATTTTTACACTTTTTACTTCTTTTTAACCCCAGAAAATTCTGACACTGTCTGAATCATCTGTTTTTAAAGATCTCAATCTTATCAAAATACTCCATGTTACTTCCATTTGCAAAGAGGAATCTCATACTGAGTACTTTTTCCTGCAGATTACTCAAATGTACCAAAGGAGACAGAGCAGGAGTGAATGCTCCATGCCAGAGCAGATGGTGTACTTCTCCCTCTGGCACATCATCTCCACTGAAACACGGTACCCCACAGACAGCAGGCACCCCACAGACAGCAGGCACCCCACTAAAATTAAAGCATGGTTCTCAAAGTCATAACCACCACATTGCTAAGTGCACCGCAAAATGCAACATTCCTAAGTCTTGCATAAACTTTACACTACACAGGCCCCAAATCCAGTAATTCTGTGGTTTGTCACTGAAGATGACTTTGAAAATGTTCTCCAAGGAAGAAACAATGAAAGGCAAAGTTTAAAATAACTCTTGAACATTAAATCTTGCTCTTATCAAGCTCTTGTCTTCTGTACTCCTTTTCTAATCCTCTCCAAAGCTTTCAAATAGGCTCTCCTTTGAGAAAGGACCAAACATGCAACACTTCAGGAAGACCGCTTGTCTTTTGATAAAATGAGGGGAAGATGAAAAGCGAGAAGAGGAGGGGCAACATTATTCTTGCAAAGGAAAACTAGTCACAAGCTTAGAGTACAGATGAGTCCATGTAAAGCCTTACCTCTGCCGCATACTTCATCCCGTCCACCGTGTGCTCAGAGCCAGCTTCGTCATTGGATCCCCAGTGGAAGTGAATCTGGCGCAGCCTGTAGGTCCCGCTGAGTGGCCCCCCAGTCAGCACTGGAAAAGCAGAGGAAAAGGCTTCACTGAGAGAACAGGAGTCTCTAGCCACATCCTCTAACCTCACACCAGACTTCAGTCTTCGGACAGTCCTCTGCTCCTGCTCATAAGCCATCTCAGAAGGCTTCCCATTTCTTGGAAGTACTACAGAAACCCTCACCTGTCGAGGATATGACTATGAAAATTTCTTTTATGGGCAGATTGGTGGGTTATGGCCCATGAAAGGGTATGCTGTTTTTGTCAAGGTTGTCTTGCTATGGGCTGGATATTTCTAAGAAAATGGGAAAATACTTCTATTTTGCAACATTCAAGATTTTCCCCTCTTGACTATATTCAAAAGAAGCACTAAGAAATTAAGCTCAAAATATAGGTTTTATGAATAAGGAGCAGGATCATAAAAATGCAATGTCAGCAGAATTTCTTTTCCTCTTTGAAATTTGGAGGAAAATAGGTGGAGCTTAACAAATTTTCAGGGCACTTTCCTTCATTTGCAACTAGATCCAGTTATATCAGATTGAAGTCTCAGGAAAAGGAGCTTATATTAACATAAACAAAATTAAGCCAATGCTACATACACATTGTACAACTGCAATATTACTGACGATTAGCCAGGGCTGGAAGCCGTGTCCTATGAGATACAGCTAAGTACTTTGGGTTTGTCTAGTTTGGAGGAAAAAAAAGGAGGATGAGGGGTGTCCTCACTGCTCTCTACCACTTCTGAGGAGTGGAAGCAGAGAGGGAGCAGCTGATCTCTTCTCCCAAGTATCCAGTGACAGGACTTGTGGGTAAGGCTCAAAGCTGTGCCAAGGAAGATTTAAGCTGGATGCTAGGAAGCATTTCTTTACCACAATGGTGGTCAAACACTGGAACAGGCTCCCTAGAGATGCTGTCAAAGAACCAGGCTTGTCAGAGTTTAAGAGGCATTTGGACAATGCCTTAACAACATGCTTTAACTTTTGGTTAGCCCTGAATTGCTCGGACAGGATGATCACTGCAGGTCTCTTCCAACTGAAAGAGTCTACTCTATTCTATTCTAGTCTGTTCTGTTCTATTTCTTTTCTGTTCTGTTCTAATCCTATTCAAACTAACATGCATATGGGTGGGCTTTTCATTATTTCGCTATTGCAAGTGCTTGCAGTTTTCTCCTCAGACTTAGAATCAAAATATCTCTGCACAGAGACTTGAATGTGAATTATATTCAGAAAGATTCCTTATTCATGGCAAAACAAATCACTCCACTCTCCCAGCTCCATACGTCCTCTGAGCATTTGGGGATCAATCTGGAATAGTTTACTGGCTCATTATAGAAGTTTTAAGGGGAAATGAGGGGACATTTAATCATATTTTTTTTAAATTAGGAGCAGTAGGGAGGACAAAGGCAATATTTTCTCTCTTCTAGGTTTAGTCCAAAACCTAAACTTTCTTAGGGACAAAATACACCAAATAAAGATGAAAGAAGAATTTTTAAGTTGCCTATTTGGTAACACAAGTAGCTTGGATAATGAAAAGGAACTGGGACTGTTTATTCTGTGGGGAAATAATATTTAACTTCCTTACAGATTAAACTCAAAACCATGCATTTACACAGCCTATAAACTCAGCCAACAGAGGAGATGGGGCAGTGGCACTTTTAAATTCCTTCTTTTAAGGACTCTAAACTTGGAGACAAATGATCCTAGAAATGTGCAATGATCAGTGTTCTAACTGGCTGAGGAAAATCTATTATGTAGAAATGCACCAGCATGAAATTCTTCTGCTGAAAAGTGTGGAAAATTGCCTGTTGATGTATTTGTGCTGCATCACAGTGATGGTAAGACCCTTTCATTCCAACAGTAATTAAGGAAGAGGGTAGTCAGAAGTTTTTAAGTCAATATCAGTAACCTGAATTTTGAAAAACACTGGAAGAAGATCAATAGAACAATTTCAAAGAATGGTGCTAATGTGGTACCAAAGAGCATAAACAGACTTACACAAACAGTTACAGACTTGACAGCCCAGTTTCAGTGCTGACCAAAGTGAAGAAATAGTTCATATGGAAGCCAGTTAATAATGCATTAGAAGATGCTATTGTATTTAGTACCAATTAATTTGATTTTTTTTTCATGAAACCAACACATGGCAGGAGTTCTTACTTCACAGGGGTGCCCCAGAAGCCAAATTTGGGCCCTAGAAAATTCTGTATTTTTTGAGCAATGACCTGAAAGAAAACAAAAACATTACTGATAAAGTTTGTCAGTGACAAATATTAGGAAAAATAATTAATTACTCAGTTTATAGTTGTGGACTGAAGAATCTGGTCCACACATACAAGACATGGACTGTACTGAAGGAGACTGGGGATTCCGTCTTTTAATTATCTGATCAATGTCTGTCAGTGCTTTGCCATGATATGAACTATATCCTTGGAGATATGGCCCGAGGAAAGCAGTAAGAGGAGGATCCCATTACCATCGCTCTGGTAGCAGGGGAAGCCTAGAGAAACACTGTGTTCAGGCCCTGTCACTTCATGGATGGAGTTAAGAGAGTGGAAGAGGTTCATAGTGTATTCACATTCATTACCTTTCTTTTTTTTTTTAAACTGTGAGGGTAATTAACAATTAGAACAACTTACCAAAGGCTGTGGTAGGTTCATCATCGCTGGAAATTTTGAAATCAAGATTGTATATTTTTCTAAGAGATGTGCTTTAGTTCACCAGCGTCTACTAGGCTCGAAGCAGAGATTAATTCTGGGAAGTTCCGTGGCATCTGACATGAGGTCAGACTGATCATTGATGGTCAGCTGGTGGCTTTCAGGCAACATCCAATGTTGACAGAAAATTTAAAACTAAGACTGTTCAGGAAACAAAAACATGATGGTGTCTCCATCTATATCTCTATGAGCTACTAAGTCCTCAGGACTAATGGACAGGGTCATAAAAAATTAGTCTCTCTCTGGCTTTGACCCTTGCGAAAGCATCATTTGGTCTTGGATCCTTAGCTAAGTCTCACACAGCCACAAAATGATTTTATTTCTTGAAGATTCTGCACTCCTACAGCTTCAAGGGGAGGCATGCTGGCTTGCCCAAAATCCAAGAGAAGGCTTTAAAGAGGAAGGCACTAACATTACAAAGACTATGATAAACCAGAGAACTTCTAAATAAGAATTATTGTTTGCAAAAAGGGAAGCTACATACTCCTGGAAAAGACTGGGGCAATAATACTTTTCAAAGAAGAAAAGGGATTACTTGGGATCTATTTCACTTGTTCTGTATTGGCTCTTACTTGACACAAGAAGTCTGAGTATAGGTTGTAAAAAGGGGAAAAACATATAACCAAACCTGCAGCTAAATTCAGATAAGAGATTTGAGCGATTCGGTTGGAATGAACCTGTAATGAGACATAAAGGATTCATCTGCAGTGAGAGAGAGAGAGCAGCATTTGAAAAATTGTACACAACACTGTTCAAACAGGGGGATGGCACTATCCTGCTGGCTGGGGTGGATCAAACCACTCCTGTGAGTAGGGAATCCCAGCACTTTCTGAGAAACACAACCTCAAACTTGTGTCCAAATATGTTCCCACACTGTATCATGCTGAAAGACAGGGAAAAAAGGAATTTCTCATCCAGAGGAGCAAAGCCTTACTGTGTATAAGGAGTTCATACCCAGCAGTGAGACGTGCCCAGGCTGCAGGCATTCTATTTAGGAACTGGTGGAGGAAGTCACAGTGCAACAGTAAAGGAACAAACCTGATTTGTTGACGCTGTCATCGAACTCCACACTGGTGGAGTGCCCGTTGTTAAGGATGATTTTAGCAGAAGCTGGATCATAACTGGGATTTAGAGGACGGAGAGAGGGATCATACTTGGTTTCCTCAGTTTTGATGTCGATGGGTGACTGACGGTCTCCATTAGCGACAGGAAAAACCTCCTTCCAGTGGGCAGGCCCTGCAATGCATTGGAAGAGAAGTCTTAATTGCTGACAGCACCCTCAGTCTTATGAAAGAAAACTCTGCTTGAATTGTCCCCATCTGCATCTTTTAAATTCAAAAAGGATGCATCAGGAAAACACAGATCAAAATATTCAGCTACTTTTGCTGCATCATATTGCAACAGCAGCTCTCAGGACCCTTTCGTATACCTTGCATGCACCTTTAAACAAGGCCACATGCAGTATGTAGATACTTAATTATTCCCAGTTAAGACTCAGCTACACACAAGACAAATACAACAAATGCTCATTTAATCAGGCATCCTGTATTCAACAGGCACTACATCCCAATAAATTTTTGACACACCATTTTTGCCTAATATCATGTCTGATTATGTTTTTAAGGATTACCTCTCTTCTGTGCAAATCCCCGCCATTAAGGATTTTTTTATGACTTAGTCATTTGCAGCAAAAGACCTGAGAACACATCTACTGATCACTCTGAATGAGATGGGGAGATGCCAAAAAAGGTGACTGGTGATGTCAAAAAATGCTGAGTGTTTCCTGGAGCCGGATGGCAGTGCCTGGAACCTAAGCACTGCTGCACCTTCGATCACCTCCTCCCAGCCCACCAGCTGTCACAACAAAGAGAGACTGTCACCCTCTAATCATGAAGTCTCCATGCACATAGGCACACTTGCACACACTAGTGTAGCACTGACAAATCAAAGAACAGGAACACTCAGGACAGTGGTGCCTGCATGAGGTTTGGATTTCTACTGCCTTCAGCTGATGGGAGTAGATCTTCCAGACACAGATGCAGCCCCATTCACCAGACTTAGGTAGAAATTATAGGACTAGAGAAGCTGATAATCAATACTAGTCATCTCAATCTTTCTCTCTCCAAGCAGGCTAAGCCAAACATCAGCTGAAAAGCTAATAAATCAATAATATGGACATGAGAAAATGGCAAATAGTGTCCTAAAATAGCAAGAAAAGATTCATTGATAAGATGTGTGAGTTATCTGTTTTTACCTACTAAACACCAGAGTGTTCCCAATGATTCACAATAAGAATGTATGTGCCATTGTTTAATGTGCCATATTTGGAATGGATAAGAAAGAAAAATACGCATAAGTTCCCTGGGAAATATATTCTGTAAAATAAAGACAGTAAACAAGGTTTAGGATGGAAAGGAGGGGAAAGCAAGGGGAAAGAAGAAAGGAAAAAGAGAAAGGTAAAAGGTGAAAGTCTGCAGGGCAAACGATCTTTCAGTATTAAGAAGAGCACAGCACTTGTTTTTCCTCCAGGCTTATAATCGGTAAGAAGCATAATAAATCAATTTAGAGAGACTGGATACAAGAAAAACTTAATATGAGCATCAGAACCTGGTCTTATAAAAACTGCATCACTGAAAATCCTCATAACTAACTCCTTATACAGAAGATAACTGGCCTCTGTAAAAATTGAGTTTGAGTCTTTCTGGATGGCTTAGCACTTAAATAAACATGATGACAAAAAAAGAATGAAAACCTATGATGCAGTGGTTGATAGCCAAACATCAAAAGCTGTTAGATATTTTTCTTTCCTCAGCTTCAGTAGAAGTGAACATAGCTCAGAAACTCACAGGTGCTAAAAGCACCCAGGCACCCCGGCAGTAAATCAGGGAGGGAAGCGCCCACAGCGCCGTGAGGCCGCAGCTTGCACAGCACCTGGGCAGAGAATGATTCTCCTCTAAGCAGCATTGGAAAATAGAAGCAGGAAAAACTTGTAAAGAACAGCCTAAGACTTAAGCCTCAGAACAAATGCCTTCCTTCTTGATTTGGGAAGAAGTACTTTTGTCAATTACTTCATTAAATAAACTTAATAAAGAAATAGATTCCAAGGCGGATGATAAAAAATCCTACTGGTTTGAAACATAAAACTGTTTAAACTTAATTCTTTTCACTTCACAAATGGTTATCAAACCTACTCAATATTCTAATAACATAGAGTTTAGAATATAATTTTAATTGTGTTTAGATCCTAATACCCTGTAGTTAGGGATGCAATGCAAAATTTTATTTGTAAGAAGCACCACTCTATAATTTATACCTTACAACCGTGATAAGCTTAGAAAATGCTTATTGCTACTTATTTTTAGTATTTCTAATATTCCTTAACTGAGAAAAGGCAAAAATATATTTATGTGCCTAACTACTTGGTCCTATTGCTCTGTCTCAGAAATAACTATAGTTACTCAAATTAAATAATATGGATGACTTGCATTCAGAAAAAATACAAAGGTGCAAAAAAGAGGACCCCCGGCTGTGATTCTGTCACTAGCTAATTATTTAACAATAATATTCAGTTCTAAAAAGACATTATTGCTGGTTTTGCACTCTTTCTTGGCTCAGATGACCAAAATACTGTTTTTCTATGGAGATTAAACATGTAGCAGAAAAACAAACTAGCAGACACCTGACTTTTCAAAATATACAGGAAAATATCAAGAAACTTCAGCTCATTTTGTACCAATAGGTAATATCAAGAAGTTCCTCACTAGGTAATCTATCAGCTATCTAATACAACTATCATACTTTTTCCACTCTAGGAAAACTGTTACTCAATTCATTACTAGAGACCCTACCCTAACACCAGCTTTGTGTACGACTTCTAAAAAAGTCATTACTGTTGAAAGAGATGCTCAAATGCACATCATACAATCAGATTTAAGCAGTGGGATCTCCAGGGTGAAAATTTCTTCTGAAATCAGATCTGAATTAGATGCCTCCATATTAAAATAATGCACACTTCAATTTTCTAAATATGCACTTTAAGACATATCCAGGGAGTATAAGTCATTGATTCACCTCCCTTCATTTTTTCCTTTACTGAATGAAAGTGATTAATATACCAATTTTTGAACTTATGAAATCCTCTCCTGTTGTTGGGAAAATGTTCTGTTGCTAGAGGCAACTTTCTAATAGCTCTTAACAATCAAAGCCATTGTGACTGAGATTTATGACAAAAACCCGAACCATCTGCTCTGAAGATTTCATGCCTTTATTTTGGACACAGCATTACCAAAGGCAATGAATTGTCTGACACTTTTAGGTCGGACGATTTCTGCATATACCACTCACTAGCACTGCACACACCGAGTTCGTGAAACAGATCTCACAATGAAGGCAGTTAGAAATTTGCCAGGAAATAGAACTCACTATAGCACCTCACAGTGTTGCATTTTTATCCATCTGAAGCTAAAGATTACAAATTTCATGAACAGAATAATTTGAGACAAGCCCAGTGAAGACACTACACGATACAGCTGAGTTCCAGTGAGCCTCTATATGTGCATAAATGGAGCACGTACAGGTGAAAAGGGGTTTGGAGGGGTTTTTTTGACAGCTTGTTATTGTATATAGAAAATTCTTTATCATAATATGGTCTGACCTTGACAGGATCACATCCTCATTAATTTCTAAAGAGAATCCGTTGCCCAGTTTATCACACACAGAGTACTTACATAAAGTTAGCTTTGCAAGTAATTTGGTTGCATATTAGGTTACAGTAAGATTAGCTCAAATAAAAGCAATTAAAAATTCATAATGGCTAAAATTAAGCAACTTTTTTTAATGCAGATATTGAAATGATGTAATTATTCCCAGAAAGAAAAATGCATAAGGAGTTATGATACTGCAGTATCTTAAAGGTCTTTTGCAAGCTAAAAGATTCTATGATTCTATAAATCAATATCCCTTTTATTTCTAAAATGCCTCAGCATTCCAGTAGTAACTAGATCAAGAGAAATTTTTGCAGTAAGAGACAATTCATGTAAATAATTTCCATATATTTCATTAAACAAATAGTAAACTGAAGACAAACTGATTTCCCACTGTGGTCCCTTCCAGCCTTACTCATTCTGTGATTTGCCTGTTAACTAAAGCAATTCCCCTGTAAACCAAAAAGGACTGAAGGGGTGAGAACATTCCCCTCCTGACAGGAACCTCGAGCAGCAGTGAAAAGCATGTATGATGCCACACTGAAGCCAGTTTTCAAGACTTCTGTATAATGCCTCTACAGATAAGGAACATCAAAACTGTGAGGTAAGAAAAGCAGCAAGAAAGCAAAGGCCAAGGTTTTAATAGAAATAAAATAATGCCTCCAGGCATTTCAGAAATACATGTATCAAAGTAACCGAGAACTTCTGCATTAGGTTTGTGTGACAAGATACTGGTAGCAGGGAGGCCGCAGGTGTGGCTTCTGTGAGAAGCTGCTGAAGCTTCCCCCGTGTCCAAGAGGGGCCAGTGCCTGCTGGCTCCCGGATGGACCCACTGCTGGACGAGGCTGGGACCGTCAGGGACAGTGCTAGCACCTCTGGGATAACAGATTTAGGAAGGGGAAAAAGTTACTGTGCAACAGCAGCTGAAAGAGAGGAGAGAGAATATATAAGAGAAGCAGCTCTGCAGACACCAAGAGGAGGGGAAGATATGCTCCGGGAGCCAGAGCAGAGATTCCCTGCACCATGGTGAAGACCAGAGTGAGGCAGCTGCGCCCTGAAGCCCATGGAGGACCCCAGTGAAGAAGAGATCCGCCTGCAGCCTAGGAAGGGTCACAACTGGAGAAGGTGGATGTGTCTCGAAGGAAGCTGTGACTTCATGGACAGCCTACACTGGAGCAGGCTCCTGGCAGGATCCCATGGGAAGCCCAGGCTGGAGCAGGTTTTCTGGCAGGACTTGGGGCCCCATGGGGAATCCACGCTGGAGCAGTTTGTGAAGAACTGCGGCCTGTGGGAAGCACTCACATTGGAGTTCATGGAGGGCTGTCTCCCATGAGAGGGACCCCACCCTGGAGCAGGGGCAGAGCATGAGGAGTCCTCCCACTGAGGAGAAGGGAGAGGCAGAAACAACATGTGATGAACTGACTGCAGCTGCTGCAGAGAGGACATGGAGAAAATCAGGAGTGAAATTTGGCCTGGGATAAAGGGAAGGTTGGAGGGAAAGTGTTTCAAAGATTGTACTTTATTTTCTCATTATCCTACTCTGATTTGATGAGCAACAAATAAGACTAACTTGCCCACGCTGAGTCTGTTTTGCCTGTGAAAGTAACTCATGAGTGATCTCTCCCTATCCTTATTTTGACCCACGAGCCTTTCAGTCTATTTCCTCTCCCAGCCAGGCAGGGTCAGTCCCCAAAACTTTTAATACTGTATATAACAGCGAGCCCATGTCCTTAAACATAGATATTCCATATATGCAGACACATATGTTTTAATATTTGACAGCTTATGCATATAATGATTTCTGTTGTGACTGTTGCAAGTAACAAATGCAGAACTCAGAGTGAACACAGATGTCTTTTCAACTCTTCAGGCAGTCAACCATAGCATATAACTGCACCAGATTTAATTTCACTTTATTTCTGTCTCAGTTGCAAGAGGTAATCTTAGTTTCAGGGAAACTATTTTCAGGCCCATGAAGGGCAACAAAATTTTTCAAGAATCAGAGCAATTTCCTTCATCTGTTACTCACTCAAACAATAAAAACAAGCCAAATCAGTAAAATAAACGCATTAAAAGTGAAAAAGCTGAGAAATAAAACTGATGCTAGGGAAGAGCACTGAAGTGTTCGAAATCCATGCCTCCCTCCTTTAGTCTCCTGTGAAAGGTGTGGCGAAGGAGATGGACTGATGAGGAACTATCCACCCCACAGCTGCTGAGGGGCTCCAAGAAAGTAGTGAAAGGCAAACTCCACCTCAAATATGTTACCAGGCAGGCAGTAAACAGTTTTATAGGAGAGATGGGGCCTCAAGCAAGGTCCAGGGCCACCCTAGTAGAAATTCTGGTGGCCTCCCCTCTCTAGAAGTTGAGAATAGCAAACATGAAGCGATAGGATAAGGGAGGGAAAGTGGGCTTCTTATCTGGACAGTGCAGGTGAAGCTCAAAGCATGGAAACCTATGGAGAAAAAAAATTGAAAAACAAGACCCATTTACGTCTTCAGGGGAGGGGTAGGGTAGACTGCACAACAGCAGATAACACACCCAATCATTGCAACATCCCTGTGATCCACCACCACCCAGTTTTTCAGGAAAAGTACATCCATCCAGAAAAGATGGAACAAGAGGGCCAGGAAGGAAAGGTAGTACTTGCGCAAACAGTATTCCAAAGTCTAGGTAATAATGTACACAAAGCATATTCTTATAGGCATTAGTATATGCAAATACATAGCTGTCTCCCTTTACTGTCATGTCGTTTTATTTCTCTGTGTACAGACAAGGTAAATTATTCCATGTGTTTTATCAGAGTTGAGCCTACAATTTACAAAAACACTTTCATTTCTACTTGCACGACTTGTGAGACCGTCTGCACGCTGGAGCAGCGTTTGCATGACTTAAAATGCAAAATAGAGCAAAGTCTTTAAGCCTGCTGATGAGCCCATCTTGGGACTTCAAAGACTGACAAGATGAAGGAAACCATGGAACAACTGAAATCCAAAAGCATCTCCTCTTAGGTGCATAGTTATACATTTAAATAACGCAGTCACGTAACTAGGGTTTCCCACCGTGTAACAGAAGCACAACACAGCAGGAATCAGAAAAGCGCTGCTGGTACAGCACTTCCGATCAGCGTGGCTGTCTACCACGTACTCGGTCCGTGCACGCAACTGTTCTGCTAAACGAGCGAACGAAATCCCAACCGGGAACACGACAGACCCGACCCGGAGCCAAGCCCGGCCCGGCTCTGCAGGCGATGCCGCACGCACGGGCACCTCACTCAGCCGCCTGCCTTGCAGAATGCCGACACAAAAATCTGCTCGCTTTCACGCTGCAAAGCACTTCAGCTCATCCAGCTCTCCCGAGGGCAAGGGAGCTGCCGAGGCCAGCGGCGGGAGGTGCTCCCGGCGGGACCCCGCTGGCCGCCCCGACGGTCCCGCGGGAAGCGCCGCAGCGGCCCCAGCCCCGCCCGCCGTTCCCTACCATTGTGCTCGTCGTATCCCCAGTGCAGCATGGCTCTGCTCTCCTGCCGGCACGGCACGGGATGGGATGGGACGGGACAGGACAGGACGGGATGGGACGGGCTGGGGCGGGAGAGGCGGCTGCGCCCGATTTGAAGGGGACGGGAGGTGACGCCCCGATCCTCGGGCGCTGATAAGGAGACCTGCAGCGCTCCGGCCTCCCGGCCCGTCCGTGCCTGTTCTCGCCCCAAGCCCTTCGCCACCCAGCCTCTCCTCAGCAGCACCGTCGGGGCGGCCCGAGGGAGGCAGTGCCATCTCTCAAGGGCCCGCTCCAACAGAGGAAAGGTGCAGCCCCCGTCCCGCCAGAGCACGAGTTGTGCGGCAGGGAAAGACGGGAGCATCCATTCCTGGGGTCACCCCCGCCACTCTCGAAAGTAAAGCCAAGTGCGTACCGCCGCATCCCCTCCCATTTTTCTCCCAGGGATGTAAACCAAATTTCCTTTGGAATCGGCTGCAGGAAGATTCCACGTTTCCCCAGGCGGGGCCGTGAGGCAGGAGAGTGTTCCACAACCCACTGGGAATTTATTCTTTTATCCAAATGCCCCGGGCGCCGGGGGCTGCCGTGGGCACGTGCTTGTGGGAACGCAGAGCTTGGGACTCGGCGCTGGGGCTGCAGGGCGCGCGGCAAGGAGCTCTCAGCTTTCCCGTGCTGCAAAAGCTGGCTGCGAAGCCGCGGGAGAGGCAAGCAGAGCCGGGGCCGAGGCTGAGGCCGGCACCGGACCGGGAAGGGTTCGGCACCGGGCACCGGGTACAGGGCACCGGGCACAGGGAACGCACAGCGCCCGCCCGAGGAGGCGCGCGCCCCCTGGCGGCGCTGTGGGCGATTGGCGGCTCCTGGCGTCACGGCCCCGTGTGACGTCACCCGCCCGCGCCCGCAGCCGCCGCCATGGGCAAGAGCCGCGGCGGGGCCGCCAAGGCCGGCAGCGTGTTCCGCATCGCCCGCAGCGGCGTCCTCAGGGCCAAGGCCAAGGGCAAGGCGCGGCCCGTCACCTCCGGCCTGAAGCAGGTGAGTGCCGCGGCGGGAGGAGGCGCTGGCCGGGCTGCGGCAGCGCACCACCACGGGGAGGGCCCCGGCCCTGCTGCGACGCCCGCGGGAGGCCTCGGCCCAGCGGGGTTTCCTCCTCCTCGCCCTCGCTGCGCGGCGGAGGAAGCGCTCGGAATTGATTAAATAGGGGCAGTGTGAGTCCGGGCACAAAACGGCAAAGTGCACGATTTTCACCCGAAAATTAGGTTTGTACGTGGATATCATAATCTGCAGAAGAGAAGCACAAGAAGTTCATTTGACTAATTTGCAGGCATTTGCCACAGAAGACATCGAGCTGTGCTTGAGGGGCGTCATTTGAGAAGTGTCTGATAGCATCTCGCCTTCTTCTCGGGAATGCGATGCTAAAGGGCGCCTCCGCAGTTCAGTGAGTTCGCGTTCACTGGACTGCATTCACAGCGTCTCTGAGGGTGTAATTCAGGGTACAGTTTAACACAACGCCTTGATCCGAAGCACCGGGCATAGTTAGTACAACTAACAAGGGGAAGTCGTGCTGCTTTCTATCACGTTCCTGGTCCCAGGACGCGATCCCTTTGCCAGGCTCTGGGCTATGTTCCCACAGCTCTCCTTGATGCTGGCTCAGGAACTCTTCGCCCACTAGGTGACTCAACTTGCTAAATCAGCAGCAAAAGCAATTAAAAATACATTTTGCATTTTTATGTGCTGGGTTGGTGAGTTGAACAAACTTAATTATGAATGAACGAATGCAAAGAGAAGCATTTTAGTGGGGAAGAACCAGAAAGGATGGAGCCTTTTCTGATCCAGTAGCTGTTTATTTGCCTCAGCTGTCAAGTACAGCTCTGTCATTGAGATGCAGTGAACAGACCCAGAAGTGCACACTGATGGATGTTTTGCTCTTAATTCCTCTCTGCCCCTTTCTTGCACCTTACATGGGCTGTGATGCTCTGCAGATGCTTCTGTGAGCCAATTTAACGTACTAAAGCAGTGGAGAAACAAAGAAGCAAAAATAATGTTATTTTTGTGTCTTTAGAGGAGCACAGCCCAGAGGAGGGAGGGAGTGGATCACGGAGCAGGGAGCAGTGCAGAGAAAGAGGGATGGCGGTGATCTAAGCAAGTTTTCCTGTTGGTAGCAGTGAGTCATTATATGGTATCTTCTCAAACCCTGCCTCCAGCCTGAGGTGGGTGTTCTGCGAGAGTTCAGTTGTCCTTTTAGAAAAGCATCTGTTAATAGAAGTAATAAAAGCAGATAGTGGCTTATTTTTTCTATTTGATGCAGTTGCAGTGCGCTGGACAAATATAAGCAAATAGCTCCAAAAAAAAAGGGTGTTTCAGATTTCCTTCTGCAAGCCAAAGCCACTTGCCAAATGAATCTGTTGGACAGGAATGTAACAAACTTTGGAAAAAACAATTTAATGTTGCTGGCATTGCATCTCCTCTTAGTCTAGACTGTTCTGTATAATAAAGGGAGAAACAGGTTTAAAATCATATTCATGAAAAATCAGCTTATTAGGAGTAAAATTTTATTCTCTGTGTTTGAAGCTGTATTCTTTAATGCATTAAGCCTTTGGGCTTGATGGGATTTACTTATCATTAAGCAGTGTAGGAAGATGTTCAGAAAAAAAATGTTAATAGCTAAAATTAATAGCTAAAAGCCCGTTGTAACTGTTCAGACAACTTTTGATGTAGATACCTGTGCTAGCTATAGAGCCTCTTTCTGTGGAGGAGTCCTGCCTGAGTACCTGACAATATCATGTATTAAAACTGGAACCTTCTAGCACCCCTGTGAAGCTGGAAGATGGTGACAAGCGCTGATGGAACACGTAGTCTTTGTCCATCATGTTACCAACAGTCCATCCACTCTGATCAGAGCTAGGAGCTGGGGCTGTGTTTCTCCGGTCACTGTCCCAGTTAAAGTGTTGATCTGAGTACGCCTGTTTTATCAGCCTCATTGCCACTGCTTTCTTAATACTGGTTCTCTTGGTCACTCAGAATAAATGGAATTATTGTTACTGTATACATGCTCTGAAATTATGGAAGCTTTGAAAGCAAAATGAATACATGTAACCATTCACAGTTTGCTTCTGCCCGTTTAAATTGCTGAGAGGTCAATTACAGGGGTAGCCTTTGGAACAGCAGTAGGTATCCTGAAATTTGGGCTTGCTTGAAGACCCAGGAGCATGCTTCTGGAATGTTTGCGATGCAATAGGTCATTACCTGGCAAAGATCCTGTTCCAGATTTTGGAAGCAGCAGGTGCTAGGGCTGAGATGAGCTGAATCTTACTTTGCTGCAGTGGTGAGAGTTTATGCCCTCTTGCATCCACTGTGCTCCTGTACCACAGATAGTTGTCCCCAGAGCGCAACACATGTCCATATTCTAGCTCTTCCTCTTTGAAAGCAAGCATCTTTGATGAAATAACTTAAAAAGGCAGATTTGGGCTAAAAGAGAGGCTGAGGTGCACAGAGATATGTATCCCACTGCTATAGCCACAGAGTTTCTTTAAATACTGTGGCAAAACTGTAGACATTGTTGGCCAGACCTGTAGTACGAACAATTAGGATGCAAGGTGTGATGATGAAAGGTAAGCTACTGGACAAAATTCAAAATAGTGAAATCATTTACAAATTGTATTGGGTTTGAGGGGCTACAGGGTGGCTTCTCTAAAAAGCTGCCAGAAGCTTCCTCATGTCCGAAAGGGCCAATGCCAGCTGGCTCCAGGATGGATATGCTGCTGGCCAAGGCAGAGCCCATCAGAGACTGGCAGTGCCTCTGGGATGATGTAGTTAAGAAGCACACCCCTAGCAGCAGTCAGAACAGAGGAGCGAGAATTTTTAAGAGAAACAGCCCTGCAGACAGCAAGGTCAGTGAAGAAGGAGGGGGAGGAGGTGCTCCAGGTGCCAGAGCTGACATTCCTCTGCAGCATTTGTTTGACAACAATTGAAACTCATTTTCCCCAAGTTTAGTTTGTTCTGCCCATGATGGCAACTGGTGAGTGATCTCTCCCTGCCCTTATCTTGACCCATGAGCCTTCCATTACATCTCCTGCCCCTTGTCCAGGTAAAGAAGGCAGTGATGGATTGACTTTGGTGGGCACCTGGCATGCAGCCAGGGTCAGTCCACCAAAGAGATAAAAGAAGGAACCCTTCCTGGAACTCCACTCCTGCTAAGACTAGCTGAGGGTGGTGTAGCACGGCCTATGAAGCCTGACTTTTGTTTTTCTCTGTGTTTTCTTTCTGGATCACTATGGACTCCCATTCCAATAGAGAAAGTTTAACTCTTAATTTTAAATATATTAGTACACAACTAGATGACCTAATGAAGTAACAGGTAATACATACTGAAAAGCATGTAACACTGGCAGCATAATAGTTGCACAAAAATGGAGAAATTTCACATCAGTGGAATTTTTGTTAAAAATAACAATGTGTGTATTTTTTTCTCTCCCAGATAAATATTAAAAATGCTGAAAAAGTTAGTGCAATAAATAAAGCATTTGCTGAAGTTCAGAAAGAAATACAGCAGCTATCAAAAGGTACCACAGCAGAACCTCAGAAGACTCAGCAGGTAACTTCCCTTTGTAAAAGTCTGAGGAGAATGAAGAGTATGTGTGTTTAAAGCATTGTAATGTGGCTCTGAGACTGCAGGCAGTTAGCTCAGTTGGTCAGAGCATGGTAACGCCAAGGTGCTGAGTTCAAGCCTTGTGTGGGCCATTTACTTAAGAGCTGGACTTGATGATCCTTGTGGGTCCCTTCTACCTCCCAATAATCTGTGAATCAGTGAATTCATACAGTTGCTTTAAAGCTAGAATCCCAGTTTTATGGATTTCATTTGTGTGGTAATGCTGAAACCTGGTTAGCATGTTCAAACACTATATAAACTACTAAAGTAGAGAAGAGGGTGGGCAACCACGCTGAAGCACGCTTCAAAAGCCTATTTTTAAATTACATTCTAGCTGATTTCTAATTGTTTGTTAGTTCCAGCTCCATCCATTTGATTTGAAAACTTGTATCTCCCCATGAATAGACACAGAAAGCACGAACCTGTCTGTTCCTTACCTGAAGCACCTGACAGTGCTTTCAAGCAAACAGTTGTGTGTCTCTCTGTTGCTGATTCCTAAGTCTTCATATTACCTCATCAGAAGTACCAACACGTGAAACAGCAATTTCTGTAGTATAGGTTTTGCCTGCAGCACTTAAGGTTCAAGACAGTGTTTCACTTGCCTTTGTCTAGTTTTTTTATACAGGTTTACTTGCACAAGAATTAATTTACAAAGTTCAATTCCTGACAAGTTCCTCCATATAAACTCTTTATGCTGACTGATGCTCTAGGCAGAGTTTCAGGGAGAGAAAGCAGTGCTTCAGGATGAGGTGCAGATGAATCCATTCTGGCTGTTGGGGAAAGGTGGATTTTGGAGAAGTGGACATGAGTTCTCACTGTGCCTGAGGTCACCAAGTTTCTGTACAGCTGGGAGCAACAGAACAAGTATCAAATAAATACCTTAAGCAGAGGCTGAGGGAAAAACAAAACATGAGTGACAGTGCTGCCAGCACAGGATGAGGCCAAGCAAAAATTTCAAGGCAGTTGGAGCCAGTGGTCCTGTCCCTGCTGGCTTGTTATTTATTCCTCCAAGAATTCAGACTGTACTACTGCTCCTGTGCTTGTAGGGCTCTACATGACTGCTGAATTTTATTACTCAGGCTGTAATAGTATTTTCTCCAAAGTTGCAAAAGTAGTGTTGTAAAAGCTGAGCCTGTCTCAGTTGGGCTGTGTGTGTTATGTTACTGGTACAACGCTCCTGAAGTACACAGCATTTTCTGCTTATGTCTCGGCTTCAGTGTATCCTGCAATCCTCCCAAATTATTGAAGTATGACTGCAAACTTAGCCTAAATTAAATATATAAAAGACAAACTAATCTTATGGACAATGGGTATTTATTAGTCTGGGTTTTTTTTTCAAGCAGAATAAAAAGAAATTGCTTTCTACTTTAAACTGATTTTTTTTTTTTCCAGGTTTCCACAAATCTGGAAAAGGAACCAGCAAACGTGGATGCTGCCACAAGCCTATTATCTCAGTTGTAATGCAGAATAGACAATCAAGGGGTTGGAAGAAATGAAAGACCACAAATATTGATGGCTTTGTTTGCACAATTTTATTAAAAAAATTTTGTTAATATACAAGTATTGGCACACTTTAATACAAACTACAAACAGATCTTTCCTATCACGTAGGAAAGTGGAATGTCAGAAGTCAGTGTGAGAAACTTAAAGTGCTAAAACAGAAGGCACTTCACAAAATTGGTTCACTGAAACAATTTAGCATAACTCAAGTTGATACCCTTCACATTTCAACTTGGCAGTGAAAGCTTCAAAATTGTTTGAAAAGTTAAAAAAGACTATAGAAAGCTTCTTGGCAGTAAAGCTTCAAAGAAAATGCTGTTAACTGTGAGCAAGAAGCCTAATCATTTTTCGAAAAATGATCAAAAGGCTATTAAGTATTTTCACTTTTCTTACTAAAGAAAGCTCCAAACAATTGGATTACACAGAAAAACACTCAGGTGAAAAAGTGCCAGAATTTTTGATAAGAGCCCTTTTTTTCTTGTTCTTGAATTTGTTTTGTGAAGTAGTTAAAGGAAACAAAAGGAAATATACTCCCAGAGTCAGTGAACTAAGAAGTTATACATTCATTATTCAAACACTTAGGTTATGAAGAAGTCTAGAATGTTATAGTTAGAGGTAGATAAGTAGTCTGGTTGACACAATATCTAATAATTTAGTATCTGCACATCAAAGAGATCACAGACTCCTTCATTATCATCCAGGTTAAAGTTGTAGTCATCTCCGGGAGTAGGAGAGAGTCGTAAGAGAGGAAAAACTGTAAAGCAGGAATAGTTTAGTTTAAATTAAAACACTTCTGGAAAATCAGCCCTATCATAATTCAGTATGTTTGTCATCAGGGTTAGTCTTAATAATTAAAATAGTCTTAATAATCTGACAAGCTCACTGGGATACATACTGTGAATACCTGTACTGCATTCAAACTAAGGCAGTTAAGTGATGTAGCTACCATTTTTTGCTTGTTATTTTAAGTCAGTTAAAAGTGACTGAAGTGCTGAAGTGGAGTGATAGCTGTGGAATATGGGTTTAATTTTGTCTTCTGCAGCAGAGGAGCTCCTGAGCAGCTTTTGAAAACTAACCAGAAAGCCATAATTTGTATTTATATTCCTTGGTCTTGTTACAATACTGCATCTATCAGCCTTCAAATAAGTAAGGAAGTTAGCATTATCTCTGATTTTACAGAAGGGAAATGGAGGTTGGCAGTTTGTCTGTGCACTGGATTTCAAGCATTGAGTTGAAGCTGTCTTTGTGAGGGGAATGCCAGAAGATAAGCCTCAGCCCTCACTCTGCACTGTAGGAACTCTAACACAGAGTACATGAGCTGGGCATGCCATCCCTGCTCTACAAGTGGAGGTGGTTTCCCTGTTAACCACATACTGGCATGTTCACAGTATCCCATCTTGCCCCTCGGATCTTATAACCACACATCTCTTTAAGTATGAGCCCTGAGGTGGTCTGCTTGAAGGGCAGATATTATCACAGGCCTTACAGAACACAGGGCAAAAGGAACAAACCGAGCCAAGTTCACCTCTGCCTGGCACCTCAGTGAGAGTGGCAGAGAGGTAGGCAGCAAATGAACTCTGTAGCAGCTGTGGTACAGTGCTGCACTCATATGGCCAAAGAGGTGCAGGAGCAGAAATGGGTAACATTTGTTCTCTTAATATATCACAGCTGGACATGTATCAGTCTGCATCCAAAAGTATGTTCTGAAATACTTACTCAAAGCACCTGCACAAAGCTTTAGGCAGAACAGAATTAAACCAGAATTTTTTTTTTTTAAGGCAGCATACTAGTCATCAGCTTGTTCTTTCTTTGTCCCTAAATTAAGGACTGGTGGGTTATTCATGCATGTAAGTGCTTGTTGGATTAAGGTTTTCATATTTTGACTGTTAAATAAAACTTGCAGGGAATAGAAAGGGGAGCAAAGACAAGAGTGACAGAGGAGGCAACACGGTAAAGAAGTAGTTTCATACTGACTCTTGGCATTAACAGATGCCTCCTAAGTGCTGCTCACACAAAAACCATGCTGCTACTTGTGAATATTGGAAAAGATGCTAAATACTTACCATCAGAAGACATGAGTTCATCAATAATATCTCCACTGATATTTCCTGTGAGACAGGAGCACATGCATTAAGTATGTAGGGTTTTTTAACATGTGTTTATAGCAGTCAACACATTCTTTGCATTAAAACACTGAATTGCCAAGTGCACTATGGCTTGTGCAGTGTAGGAGCTGCAGAGGTAGTATGCCATGTACATGTAAAATATATTTATCTTTGTACCCCTCAGCCCCTCCCCCGCCGTGCGTTTTTTCCACTTGTCTCTTAAAACCCAAGAGCCATATACAACATGAAGCTTATCTGGTGGCAGGGGAACTCATTTGCTCAAAATGAGTATGCTCCTCTGAGCTGGCTCACTGGCTTCATTAGGAGATTGAAAGAGAGGCCTGTTTTTCCCTCTGTGTAACTCATTGGTAACTTGGTCACAAAGAAGGGCTCAGGGAATCAGTAAAAACATTTCAACAGGAACTACTGCTTCCTACCTGCAGGCTCCTCCATCTTTGCAATGTCAAATGAGTTTGGCTTGAGAATACAGTTGACATCCAGAGGCAGCAAGCTCTGGTAGTCACTGGAGCTGGCTGAGGCTTGGGCACCATCCCCGGACAGGCTGGGGTACAGCTCTGGCTCCGGCAGGCTGGAGTAAGGGGCTGCGGGGGCTGCGCTGTCCCGCTCGGCGCTGCCATCTACACGGACAGGAAGGTGTGTCACAGGTCTGTACAGTGAAACAGAACACAAAGCACCTGCCCCCAACTTTGTCTTCTGAGGGGAACGTGGCCAATGTCTGGGATCAGGTGAGGGGAGTCTTCCCCTTCTACCGTCAGAGGCACAATGCAATTAATTGTCAATTAATTAAAGGTTAATAAATTAAGGTAATCAGGACCCCTCAGAAATACAGTTCTAATACTCACAGCATTTTCTTAAATCTTTTCCTATTACCTATTAATTTGCTATGAAAAAAATACCTGATATTCAGGCAGCCTCTCACTGTGGCTATGTGGAAGAAGGTAAGCAACCTTGTGGTACAATAGCTGGAACTGGTGCCTGTATTATCAGTCTCATTTAAAAGAACATGTTCAAATCATATCCTCTGTCAAGAGGTTTGCAATTTTGCTCCATACTGCATTCTGGAGAAGCACCTCAGAATAATTAACAGGATTACATCCAAAACCTGTTCAGTGTATGATGATAAGCTCTGAGGTAGCATCTGTTTCACCAGACAGAAGAGGAAGAGACATCTCTGTAACCTCCTGAGAGCTGTTACTAAGCCCCTGGAATAGTCTTTTGATGGACAGCTGTTACCCTATGCAAATTCTTGATCTTTCTTTTGTCTACCACCTGTCTTAGCAGTTTCTTCTTTCCCTCCAGCTGCCTTCCTCCCCCACCCATTGGAGGTAGGAAAACCCCTGGATCCACCTGATGGTGTGTCCGCAACGGCTGTTTGCGGTAACTCCTGTCCTTGGCTCGGGTCATGCTGTTCTGGGGGATTTGGAGGAGCTGCAGCCGGTTTAAGTGGAGTCGCTGGAGCTGCAGGTTGAGATGGGGGCTGTGCAAGGTCATCGGGTGGAGGAACTGGAAACACCGTGGGTTTGGAGGAGCTTGATTCTTTGTTTATAAGCAGCACATGGATGGGTCCTGAACTACTTTTAAGATTGATCTGGTATTTCTTCTGTCCGTTCTGTCCCTGTAAAGGTGGTGTATAATGAAAGTTACTGTTCCTTGAGAACTTGGAACTCTACAAGGTGATGAAGACTAAGATCAGCTATTTTAGTCTTCAACAAAAAGAAAAAAAACCCAACAAAATCCAACATCACAGCTGCTAACTCGGGTCCTGCAGAGAACCTTACCATTGCCTGAACTGATTTCAGCAGAGACGGACATAGTGCCATTGATCAGCTTCATGGCTCTAGCCTTGGATGCTTTTACAATATTAGACTGTGCTTAAGCCTCACTAAAAATAGCTTGTGAAACTTCTCAGGTGAATTTCAGCCTTCTATAAGCACAGTGGCTATACTGCTTCATACAATGCTCTCTCTCAGCTATGTAAACACTATTTAAAACCAAGCACTGCAACAACAACAAAAAAAGAAGTTAAAGATGGACACAAGTAAATAATTTGGCCTCCTACTTTAATCTTGCCAATTTAATCCTTTTGGCTATAGCAAGACTGCAGTCTGTTTCTCTATCCAGTCTCTCTATGAGATTAAATCTAAATTAAATCAAAACTAAATCTAAAAGGCTTTTTCTTAAGAGATCCATTTTAACAATGTAACAGAGAAACTTGACACATAAAAGTCACTGAGTTCTCAACAGAATTCATGACAACTATGCATTACTTTGCAAGTTGCAACATTTAAAAGCAACAAGAGAGAAGAAACCCACTTGTGTATCTTGGTTTTAATAGAAGGCAGGGTTACCAGTAGTCTAGCTAAGTGTACAAAACCCACTTTTTTCTATCCAGCCTCTTTCTTCTCAACTGAAACAATCTTAATCCTTTCTTCCCCTCCTCTTGCACATGGATAGAGATAAATCCTCTGCTCTAAAATATCTCTTCTTTTCCACTATTGCTCTAGAACACTTACGTAAACAAGAAGCCAGTACATACCATTTCAGGTCTAGGTACTTCTAACTGTGTACCACAAGGTGCTTGAATTGCTAGAAGTGTATCTCCTGGTTAAACAGCAATTTTTAAGAAAGTGTTAAGTGTATTTTTCTTAAGTCTTACATAGCATCCACTCAAATGAGATCTGGAAATTCTCTAAGGCCACCTAAAGTACTGACCATTTAGCATATATAAACCTGTGGTAGGACATATGTAGCCCCTATAAGAACCAAGTATATTGCATAGTATAAATCACAGAATTGCAATACTTAGATGATAGTTGCAAAAACCTTTTCTCACAACAGTACAAGATTTACAATTTTCTTTACCCGTTTGTCTTCTGGTTGTATATCTAACATAAGGGGAAAATACTTAACTAGTTAATTTTTTCACAGAATTAAAGAATGATTTACGTCGGAAAAGACCTCCAAGATCATTGAGTCCAGCTGTTGACTGACCAGCACCTTGTCAACTAGACCATAGCAATAAGTGTCATGTCCAGTAATTTCTTGAACATCTCCATGGATAGTGACTCCACCACCTTCCTGGGCAGCCTGATCCAATGCTTAAAAGCCCTTTCTATGAAGAAATTTTTCCTAATGTCCAACCTGAACCTTCCCTGGCGCAGCTTGAGGCCATGTCCTCTTGTCCTGTTGCTGGTTGCCTGGGAGAAGAGACTGACTCCCACCTGGCTACAGCCTCCTTTCAGGTACTCTTAGACAGTGATAAGGCCTCCCTTGAGCTTCCTTTTCTCCAGGCTAAACAACCCCAGCTCCCTCAGCCACTCCTCATATGACTTCAGCTAAACCAGCTCTCTGGTATAGCTCACTTTATGACTTTGATGAATGGTGGTACTACAGAAATTTAACAGAAGGAAGAAGAGGTATTAATGTTCATCTTCAGTGCCAGCACTTCCAAGTATCTAAACTCATGGCTTCCGCAGCACAACTGAGATGTAACAGCTGGCTGTCAAACTCATCTGTGGCTTACTATGCACTTTAAAACATGTTGGGTAAAGTCAGGGGACCACAGTTACATGCACAGCACTGGCATAATACTGCAGGCCTACCTGCACATCATTTCCTCTTTGTCCATAACTAATTTGGAGTAACACTTTTCTTTCTCTGCCTCCTAAGAAACACTGAGGTGAAGTACTATGTGAGCTCCATGCCAGGTGCCTCCGTGTTCTGTAATGACTAACTCTTTTCAGTAACAGCTCATTTTTGTTAAACTCCAGTAGTTTTCTAATCTTGTGTTTTTATTAAACAAAACAAAACAAAAAAATCTTCCTTGTGGCAAAGAAAAGATGGTTTTGAGCCCAGCTGGAGGCTGAACAACAATCTTCCCTTGGGTGCCCCAAAGTCAGGAGATGACGTCAAGGGAGGTAACCTCTGCCAGCATTTCTTGGCAATTTCTTCAAATCACCTGTACAGGAATCCTTTAGATTTAGTAGCAATGCCCCATCATTGACCTTCAGCTAGCTCCATTTGTACAGCATCACAAGCTCTGTCTGGCTCTGGTGATGCTGTACAGCATCTGGTGATGCTGTACAAAAATATTTCACTTTAAAAACACCTGCTACATTTCTTATTGGTCTTTATACCAATAAAAATGCACAGATGCCACCAGAAAATGATAAGAAATTTGGATCTTCTTGGTTGTTTTGGAGGGTTGGACGAACATTTCCTGTCTCTGGTTCCATTAATGGCCTGTGGCAAGCTGCTGAAAAGTATGAATACCAAAAAAGACATCCAAATCCAGGACTCCAGCTGCGCTTCCATTCTATACAATCTGTGACTACAGCTAGAAAATACCAGAACTTGGTAGCCGTGAACATTATGAGACATCTACCTCGTACTGATCACTATTGAGTACTTCTAAATTCAAAATACTTGCAGGGAAAAAGCAGGTTAGTTAGCAAGTTATTTTTCAAGAAATCCCTCACTTTAGAAATACAGCCTAGCAGCAACTTACCATTGAAGCAGTTGCAGATATCTTCATGGGTGACATATGAAAATGTTATTTATGTCAAGGAACATTTTTCTTAAAGCAATATAAAACTGGTATTTGTTGCCCTTTAGAAGTTTGTCCAAACTGAGCCTAAACTATAATGTTATTATAGTTATTTAGAAGTGTAATCAAGGCATTATTTTTGACTTTCAGAATGGCTTGTTACAAATAACAAGAGTTCTGTGTTTTAAAGAAAAAAACCTATATCTGCAAAGAAAATACAAAAAGAAAAATAGTTGTGCAGCTTAAATGAGAATCGATTTTTCTAAAAAAGGAGAACATGTAAAATCTTGTTTCGAAGAATACCATTTACCTTGCTAACCTGACAATACAGAATTCAAGTATGTATCAGCATTTCCCAGAATCACACAAAAATACTGCTAGGGGGAACTTCAGAAGTCATCTGCCATCCCATTCCTCTGCCTCAAGGTAGGATTGATCCACTGTTCAGACATTCCAGACAGATGTTCGTCTTTCCTCTTCTGCAAAACCTCCAGTGACAGATATTCTATCACCTCCCTGGGGGATCAATTCCAGTGCTAGCTCTCCCAAAAGGAAAGTCTCTCCTAACATTTAACTTCAATCTCCTGTTCTACAAAATCCATTTTACAGAAACAGTTTCTGTACAGAAAATCCAGTAAATTTGAAGTACTTATCAATAGTATTATAGGGCACTTGCCTGCTCCCAATATCAGGAGTCTATTTTGCAAGACAGCTAAACACATTCTTATGAGCAATGCAGCTGGAACTCTCTAGTATTTATATACAGGATTTTTTTGTCCAGTTTGAAACCCAACAAGCTTCAGGACTTTGTCAACTCAATTTATCTTTGGGTGATAACCTAATCTTTTCAAAAGAATGAAGCAACAAAAAAGATTAATGCAAAGCACTGGTAACAAAGTATAAATTCAAATTCTGGAAAGCAATATAACTAACTTCAAATAAGACACTAGGATTATACTATTGACTTACAAGTTACTGTAATACATATATATATATATGCGAAATTATTTTCATGTTGCCAACCACAGTCATAGTAGTTAAAAAGTCATGTAAATAAGATTTATATCTTCTTTTGTTGAAGCAAAACCTGAAAAAATACTTGCCTTACCTTGCTTCAGGATAAAATGGGCTACATTATGCTTTATCCATTACCTACATTTTAAGTGTTGCTTTAATTCTAGGTCCAAAATGCACACGATTAATTTAAAAGGATATTGGTGGTTTGTAGAATCATCCATGACGTTCTTGATACTTTGTTGAAGCCACAGTTTCTGCTGATCCAATTCTTTTTCTTTTAGCTCTAAATCTTCAATCTCAGCTTCCAGATACCTCAGCCTGTCTATGACTTCTTTTGTATTGCAGCCAGCACCTACTCCTCTTAAAAAGGTAAAAGGGTTCATGAAACCACAAGTGAAAATCTAAAGCAAACATGCAATGATAATTTCTTAAGACTATTTTCAACATTTGGGATTTTTTTTTTTTGAAAAAAATTTGTATCATCTACTAATATTCAATATGAAGGAGATGAGCATTTACCCTCTCAGTAGTGTTTTAACAGGAAAATGAAAATTCTTAACTTCCGATCAAATTAGAATTTCCCTCTACAAAAATTTCTCTTTTTTCAGAATGTAGTTTTTTCTATGTTGGAACGGTTTTGCAGGCCCTTTCTCCTTCACCTATAATTCTTACCTTGAGCTTTTACCTTCAGAAGCCTAAGAGAAAACAGGCATGGACTGTGGCAGAGCAGGCAGGTGGAGATAGTGTGCCCTGATACCCCTCCCAGATTCATTCATTTCAATTGCAAGTGCTAGTTATAAAGTAGCACTACAAGTTTTCTAAAAGTTTCTCTTCTGTGTGCTTTAAACTTGATTTTATGTATCAAAGACACAAGTTAAAGGGAAAACAAATAGTTAATTTGCAACTTTATTGTAGTTCTACAATGTATTGCTCACTGAAAAGCATAATGTTAGTTTTATGGTATCGTATCTAGTCGGAAGAAGTAGAAAGAGGGAATTTTTGTTGCTCTTAGGCATGTGAAAATTTGCAGAATTGACACAACTTACTTCCACTGAATGCTGTTTTTTGACTTCTTCTCAATGAGATCAATCCCCTCCAGAACGTTGGTGATATCATAGATCCTTCTCTTCTGCCTCACAGCAAGCGTATCAGCAGCCTGACAAGAGAACAACTATCAGCACCTTGCATGCTGAGGGAAAAGCCACTCCCTTGGAAAAATGCCATCTAATGCCATTCCGAAGGGAGAAGGTTCCACTCTTCAAGAGACAGATACCACCGCGAATTCTGAAGTTCAGCACCTGCAGGTAGAGCTACAAAGCACACGGAGCAGTTCCCTGGCTGAAGGCCAGCAGGCCATCCCCCGACACAGAGGGGAGCTCACGGGGGTTGCAAAGACCGTGGTCAGTATCTGGAGCATATTCAACTGCATGGAGGAGCTTGCCATGCTCTTTCTGGAGGGCAGGAAAAGGTATGGAAGGCAGGCAGCAATACCCTGCAGTGGGGCAAGCCTCTGAAACCAAGGACATACTAAGTTTGTCACTCTTTCCACTGACACTCGAGGTATTACGGGCTTTGTTTGGATTCAGTGGTGCCAGGATACGAAACAGCAGGGCTGTAATTTCACAAAGGAGAGCTGCAGTATTTCAAGCCACCATTGTCCTCACACAAATGCCCCTCGCAGCGTACACAAACTCACTCGTTCTGTCACACTGAGCAGCAGCACCCTGGTACAGCTGCCAGGGATGTTGCTGCTGACACACAGCCAGCTGTGCAGCACATCTGAGGGCTGTCACACCTCGCCACTCTGAGCAAAGCAGTGTCAGGCAGAGGCAACTGCTTCCTGCCTTACTTCTTTCTCTCCATGATGACTTTTGTGTAACTGATGCAAAGATAGAAGGTAAAATAAGCAAACGAGTTTGTCATGCCCTCCACACCTGAAAAGCATCTGAAGTTCAAAGAATATTTGCTAAAAGGAAGGAAAACAGAGAGGAGTCTGACTCTAATTACTCGGGACACTTAAATACAATGATTACATGGGATCGTATGTATTAAATAAAAAATAAAAATGAAGAAAAGGGTAGGCAAAGACTTCTGAATTTGAACTAATGCATAAAGTCAAATAATTTCTACTACAGGAACATAATGATTTCAGTTTGTTCCAACAATCTATTTAATGTATGCTTTTTGTATGCAGCCTACATGAAAGAAAGGTACAACTCGAGACAACCATAGCCTGGAAGGAAAACCAAATTTCTTTGCTAAATAGTACAATTACCTTTTGCTACTGAAGTAAAGTTGAAAGGATAAAAAGAATAGAGATCAAAAATTACTCTTATAGCCATGAAGTAAAAACACTGCTCTTTCTCCTCGACAGTGATGTACCCACTAAACACTGTTTCCACTGACAACACTAGCAGCATTTCTCTTTTGTATGGTCTTCTGTATGAGTCTTTTAAAGTATTTCCTTATCTAACCAAACAAAATACATGCAAATACACATAAAGTGCACAGTTTAGTTCTCGCCGAGGAAACAGGCTCTTTGATCACTTACTTCAGTAGGTATGCACCTGCTATCTTAATCTGCTATTTTTGCTGCATACATACACACTGCTTCCAATGACTGCAAGAGAACCTTGAAAATCTAGCAAGCTGATGACACTTGCATAATGTTTAATCAGCATCCCATACATCTCACAGTCTTCAGTTATTCTACAAGCTGTTTACACTATTCAGTGCAAGGAATGGACTGCACACACTCAGCTGCTATTCAACTTTCTGCTTTTTTCCCATTGCTGTACATATTGACCTAGGACTTAGTCTACCACTCATGGCTTGAACGATGAAGAAACTGCTCTGGAGACAGATTTCCTTACCTCTGGAGATTTTCCCAAAGGCCTTCAGTCCATTCCTTGCACTGAATACTGTAAACAGCTTGTAGAATATATAAATATATAAATGTTTTANTGAGATTTTCCCAAAGGCCTGTCTACAAAATATAAATGTTTTACTAACCTTAATGTATTTTCAAGCTGTACTGGTAGCAAAAGATACAATGTACATAAATTTGGAGCTATGAAACCAAAGCTTAAGATTTTTTTTTTTAAAATCACTTCTTCTGAGTGTCCAATTTCAAATGTTTCAAGGTTGAAGTAATTGTTCCACTCTAAATGCCATTCCATTTTGTATGCCCAAAGCACAGCCCCCATGAACACCAGCAGCAGATTCACCACTACCAGCTCCAGATCCCCAGGACAGGGGCTCATTTCATAGGAAAATGAACAACACAGTTACATATGTATTCGGCTTGAGTAGCCCTGTATACAATTCAATCACTGCTATGAAGTTCAACTACTTACAACAAGAGTTCCAACACAAGCTGGGGCCAGTTCCCAAGCTGAAACCTTTAATCCAGACATTCACTAGCTTTCTGGTGTTGATCTTGTAATCTAAAATATTTCAGAGATATTTTAAAAAGCAATTGAGAAGTTCCTCCCTGACATTCTAGCAGTTATCAGTGGGTTACCTTCTGATAGGTACATGGATCAGAAATTAAGTTCAGTCTCCCACATAAACCATTCACTAATAATTTAAATAATTAAACGAGCTTCCTGGGACAAATAATCTGTTGTCAAAAACACTCTTTAAACTCATCATTTCTCAGCCTATGTCAAGAAAAGGACATCTACAACAATTACCCTGCTAACATGGGTGGACATAGCTTCCACATTCAGAGTTCTTTCATAAAATCTTTCAAACGTGAAGCTGCTGAACTCTAGTTATTCCTCCTAGTATCTCCTCATACTGTGATTAAGTACGTATTCAAGCCAAGCACTCATGAGTGTCTCATAAACAGGTTCAGAGCTGGAATAAAATATCTAAGCACAGAGCTATGGTTCTGTGTGCACTCTAATCGTGTGCCTCCTGGAATACAGAAAACGCACTGTTCAGCACAGGTACAGCTGCAGGCACACACACACACCCAGAAATAAGAAAGAAAGGCCAGGAAAAGGGCAATTGAAAGTTTGTAGGCCCCCCCCCCCCAACTTCTTTGCTTCCTGGGAGCTGACAAAAGGAAGCAGAAATCATCAGCTGCAAATGTACTTCGTTAGCCCGAGAGAGCAGAGGAGCTCAACAGAGCACCATGGCAGAGTCATTACTGAGAACTTTAAAGCACAAAGGCCAGCACTGCCTACTTGCTCTCTCCACATGTCAAAGGAAAGAGGTCCTGCATCTTCTGAACTCTGTCCATAGCACATGACAACATTTTCTCCCCAAGAGGGCTGTCAACAGTTTGGTGAGAGTTTTAAATGGAATGTCGCTCTTGTCAAATTGTACTTAGAAGTGCTGAGTATCATTGCAACATAAACACTACAGAAATGTAAAATCTAATAAATAGGCTCTTTCTTCTTCTGTGCAGTATGGCAAGTGTAAGGCAGTTATTATTTGCCTCTGAGCAATACACTTTTACAACAAGTAGATTTTAGAATACCTCATGTTTTGCACTGATGATCACAAACACTACTTAACCATCATCAGAGCAGGGATGGCATTCTGCTAGAAACAAAGTCCACTTAAGAAATTAAGGCAGAAGCATTGTCAGATATGAAGAGCATCCCTCCAGGTGGTTTATCCCCTATTCACTTATCCTGGTCTTTTTCTCTCTTCCCTGCAATTCATGGGTTGCTGCAGATAGAAACTTAGTTTTATATCATCCTTTAGTGTTTTAAGCTGAATTCCATGACTAGATTTCTTTATACACGCTTATTCACTGACAAGTATGTCATCATTTTAGAATAGCTGTTTGATTATGTAGTAAATGCAAAATTCAAATTTCAAGTAAAGAAAATTCTCACTTCTGCTCCCACAATTTCTCAGATGTTACAGAGAAGTGTCCAGCATTAAAACATTTTCACAGCTTCCTTTTATAGCCTGCTAAACTATAATTATAGATGTATTAAAGATCACCAGAAAATGTCCCATAAAAGAGATTTCCCTTCTCAATTGCTAAATCGCAAAGCTGGAAGTCCACCAGTTTCCAAATTTTATTTTCTTCTTAGTGCTAGTTTTGCTAAAGAAATACTGATTAGCAGCACATCAGATGGTCAATATCAGCCAGCAGGGAGACACTTAAAGGTGTTCACTGCACGAAATCATTTCTTGGAATGCTCTGTTCCATTTCAAGACTGTCCTGTTCTTCAGTTTGCTGAGCACACTGACATAACATGAACACACAAACTGGTCTTCATTTTTCCTTAGATGTATGGCTTATTTATGAGAAAACCAATTACAGAAATGTATGTTCTGACTCACTGCTTAGGAAAGTACCAACAATTTATGCACTGCAGTTAGTATTTACTTTCAACAAACTGTAACCTGTAAGGCAGAAACCAGTCTAGAATGGGTCTTGAGCCCAAATGTCTGTGATGGGCTGCAACGCCCACTTAACTCTTCTGTGGCTATCAGCCTTTTCATTCCCTCTGAGTAGGTACCTTTCCCATTAAAGAGAAAAAAGAAGAAGCATTGTTCCATCCCACTATGCAGCTCAACTTTATAGTTCAAGTCAATCCTCTTTGACACTTTAAGCCAAGCTTTTGGGCCTGATGTCTTACAAACTAAGTATGTTTGGCTTCTCAGATTGACCTGGAACATCTCTCAGGACATGACAGACAATAAAGAAAGCTGCACAACAATCCCAAAGATCTGGACATCTTCATTCTGTTTCGCTAGAGAAAGAGGCAATTAATACTAAGGAGCTCATCAGCTTGTCCAGACCACAGCATAACTAAATGAGGAATATAAAACCTATCAGTGTCCTTCCCCATTCACCCTGAAGTTTCACTAGCCACAGTAATATCACTGAAGTGCATCTGCTCTGAACAGCACAAAAAAAGCTCCGAGAACACCATTCACCTTCTAGGGCTTATTAAGAGTAATTAAAAAATAGGTCAGTTTTCCAGAAAGGACTTTAACCAAAGCACCAAGCCAGCCTCTTGTTGCACATTGCTGAACACCTCAACCATTCACTGACGACCTTAACCAGTCAGGTTAACACACCTTTGCCTCAATGCACTGCACACCCAACAACCCGGAGGACCTGAGCTCCTGGGCCAGCATGGCAGCATGCTCCAGGGAACTTGCAGGACACAGTGCCAAGGATCCCTCCTGCAACCCAGTGACCTCCTGGCACGAGGACCTGGCCAAGGTAGGCTGGTCCCAGGCCATCACTGGAGATGCTCCAGCTGCTACTGCTGAACGCCCTCATGCCTTGGAGGCAGCAAGCTGGCTGGCTGCAGAGCTAGGTGACAATGATTTGTCAATTCAGCTTCTGCCAATTCAGTTTCTCTCATTCACACATAACAGAAAGTGTAAGTCAGCAATGGTCTGTTTCTCAACATCATTTTCTCTTGCTAAAAGAACACTGAGGGGGGAAGAAACAGGTTTAAACAGCAGCCCATACACTGAGTCAGTGCAGAGAGAAATATAGAGCAGTTAAAAAAAAAAAAAATCACAGAATTATTAGGGTTGGACCGGACCTCTGGAGATCATTTAGTCCAACCCCCACCAAGGCAGGGTTTCCTGGAGCAGGTGCACAGGAACTCATTCAGGTGGGTTTTGAATGTCTCTAGAGAGAAGACTCCACGACCTCCCTGGGCAGCCTGTTCCAGTGCTCTGAACGGCTGCTACGTTCTCCTTAACGCAGAGAAGTCCTTCCTCATGTTGAGGTGAAACTTCTTGTACTTTCGTTTATGGCCAGTGCTCCTCGTCCTGTCACTGGGCACTACCAAGGAGTCTGGCACCATCCTCTTGGCATGCACCTACAAGATATTTATATGCACTCATGACCTGCTCTCAGTCTTTTCTGCTCCGGACTAAAGAGGACCAGCTCCCGAAGCCTCTCCTCATAAGAGATCTCTCCAGACCTCTCATCATCTTTGTAGCCCTCTGCTGAAGCCTCTCCAGTAGCTCCTTTTCTTGTACTGAGGAGCCCAGAACAGGGCGTAGTAAATAAGACCACTCTCAGTAAGTTAAATTCAATGCACGGTACCCATAATACTTCTTTATAAAGAGCCGAAACGCGTATTTGAGCCGACCGCAGCGGCTGTCAGCCATCACCGGGCACCCCAGCCCGTCAGCGACCGGGGGAGGCCCCGGCACGCCGGGCGGGCTGTAGGGAAGGAAGAAAGGAAGGAAGAAAGGA
>VZRR01001900.1:278294-318544 GCA_013398015.1 Oreocharis arfaki
GGGACGGGCCCGGCCCCTCCGAGCGGGGCAGGGCGGGCGGCCCCGCGGCCTGCGAGAGAGGGATTGCACTTGGCTGGCGCGGGCTGCTCCCGACTCTCGCTCAGGGCCCCCAGGACGAGTAGCGCAGGCCTGGAGTCGGTCAGATATGTCCCGCGAGCCTGCCTGTCCCCGCCTCGATAGCGCCTTGTCGCTCATTCCATCGTTTGCATTTGATATAAAAGCACTTAGCTTAATTGCAAACGGCGTTCTCACACCTTGCCAGGCTAGGCACAGGACACGCTGATGATCTGACCAGGGGCACAGGGAATTTTGGATGCTTACACAGTCCCTTCCACTGGTGTCCAAATATACTTGGCCTTAATTCAGGGACACCTCTTTCCCTCAGTTACCATCGGACAAAAGCAGGGAAGCTTTAGATTCCATACTGTATAAGAATTCAGGGGCTGCTCTTAGAGAAGAGCAGACCCTCAGCTACCCATCACGCACGGCACCGGAGCGCTGTACCCTGGGTGTGCCATGGCACACAGGAGCTGTGCCTGCGCATGCCATCGCCTTTTCAGGGCAACATGCGCATGGCAACGGGCTCTCTCGGGACCTGGAATCACAGTCCTCCTGCTCTCGAGTAACACCGGAATTTCCTGATTCCATACTCAGCATTGGTTGAAACAGATCGTTCTCTAGCTGGGAAAGGAAAACAAAGTCTGATAATAGAATTGATTTTAAATTGTCGTGATTAACGTACAAGAGCATGCCTTGCATCTGACAAGGTCAGCATTCACATTTAGCTTATATTTTTATTTAATTAAATGTATTTTATTTATTTTATTAAGTTGTATCTTTCAGTCACGCTGGGTTGAAATTTATCCTTCTGAATAGGTAAATTTAGTACAGCTTTCACCTGCCCCATATCTTTATTATTTTACCATTTTGAAGGTAAAAATAATTTAAACATTTATTAAAACTCTAAGGAAGCCATGTAAGCATAAAGAGGGAAACAATGCCAAAGACAGAGTTATCTGCAAGAAAAACAAATGTTCCGAGCACTACTAACACATGCATGTTCCCAAGTACTGAAATATGAAATTTCTGAGCCAAGAGCCAGGAATAGAAAAAATGTGTGTTAAAAAATGTTAACTCCCTATGATGAAATCAGAAAATAAGTTTCAGAACAAAAACGTTGGAGTTAAAAGTCAGAGGAGATATTAAGAAATTGAAACGGGGTAAGAATAAGCTCTTTTAACTTCCTGGTGTATTCTAGGTGTTCAATTACTTCACCCAAAGCGTAACTTGGTCAAATAGTAAGCAAAGAAAAAATAAGTGCCCCAGGAAACACTCTATCAACATGACAGAAAAGCACTCTGAAGTGGTGCAACTTTTCTGCACCAATGATACGCGTGAAAATACAATAGAGAGGTTTTCCAGGTAAGCATTTCCTCACATACTGTGGACGGAGTGTATAGAGCACAAGAACAATTTTCTTCTGCCTTTAGAGAACTGATAGAGTTTGTTCTTACACCTTGCTAACCATGACTACTATTTCTTAATTTCTACGTTTTATGAACCCATGGAGCAGATTCCAAGCAAACAGCCCTTAACAGCACTATCCTACCTTAGCTGGGAGTACCACAGTGCAGACACCTCCCCGTTAGCGCTGATGGCTCATTCCTGGTGTTTTCATGGGCTAGGTGCAGAAACTCTTGATGCAGGGAACCAGAGCTGAAGCAGGTGTCTGCTTTCTGTCCCCTCCACAAATTTGGAATTTTACCCTTTTAGAAGACCATGCAATCTCTAGACAATTCCCAGCCCTACCCACCTCCCTCTGTACAAAGCAGAGTGGGGGTCGTTTTCCTAGGCTGTTGCAGGCACCTCATTCAGTTGTTGGACTGCCCTTTTTTAAATTTTGCTTTACTGCTGCTACTTCCATTCTTAAAGAGTCTGTTCCTGACTCTCAAGGTTGTGCTTTGTCAAAGACAATTCACTAATCATCAGGGAGTTGTTTTCACTGCCATGGCCCCTGCTTCCCACTCATGCCCACGTTTTCAAGGCCTTTTACATCCCACGCTTAAGCTGCACCTCATAACAAGAGGCAGCTGGTATCAAGCTCTGGTTTACACAAGCTCTCATTAACAAATTGGTAACAAACCCAGCAGGCCTCACATAGTTACCCAAAGGCCAGGGCTTTCTACTAGCACTAAATAAAGCACTTTTGCAGGGTTGCTGGGCACCAAATATACTGTCAATTGCTTGTGCTAATGTGCTAAAGCCTGAGTTGTGAACCAGTGGTGGTAAAGTCGGCTTAGGGGCTGCTGTCGTCACTGCAGCAACAGGACTCTGCTTCAGCTACTGGAAGGTGCAAGGGGGGAAAGAAATAGCTCCACCTGGTGTACCACCCTGTACCCACTTTTACTACTCACAGTTCCCTCCACTAGTGCAGCATAAAACACTTCAGAGGACGGGGTAGTTCAGTAAGAATTTAGGATCTTCTGAGAACACGCAAATGAAGTAAATGCCCGAGTACAGTGGAGATGGTAAAGCCTCCACCATGAATTAAGTGTAATAATATATTAACATAAGGCTTATGTTTTGTTTCCATAAGAAGCTCTTAGGTTATTATCTTCTTTATTTCAAAAGGTTGGTAGGAAGCCTATTGCTGTGGAGAAAACCAAACTATGCTGCCAAAAAAGCCACTCTAAGTTGCCGTAGTTGTACATTCTCCAGTGGAAGATGAAACATGTTTTCAGGTGCAAGAAAGATGGAGAGAGTCTATTTACAAGGGCATGTTGTGACAGGACAAGGGAGAAAGGTTTTAAACTGAAAGAGAGTAGGTTTAGATTAGATAATAGGAAAAAATTCCTTACTGTGAGGGTGGTGAGGCACTGGAACAGATTTCCCAAAGTTGTGGATCCTCCATCTCTGGAAGTGTTCAAGGCCAGGTTGGATGGGGCTCTGAACAACCTGGTCTAGTGGAAGGTGTCCTTGGCCATGGCAGGGCAGTTGGAATTGGACTTTAAGGTCCCTTCCAACCCAAGCCCTTCTGTGATTCAACATTCTTGGTTCTCTCATTACAAGAATCTTTACCTCACTGAAGCAAAGCTTCAAGCTCTTGGCTTAGAACTTTCCAACTTCCTTTTCTCTTATTAAACATGCTAATTTCTAATTTCATGTGATGTTATACATGTTACACGTGATCTATACATGTTACGACCCATTTTGACAGCAGTTAAAAATAACCAAAGGTTAGAAATAACTATTTATTATGAAAATAATGTAAAAGCATTTATGTCTGCTCCCTGAACTATCAAAATATACAGCAAAGACTTAAATCTCTAGAAAACAAAGAAAAGTGCATTGTAGTGTATGAAACCGCTTGCATAATATATATTTTTAGTATAAATATTAATAATCTTCAAAGTCTTGTTGAATATCATTCAGTGCATGAGTAAGTCGTCGTATTTTATTTTCCATGGCTTTTTTATTGTTTGCCATTTCTTGCAGAAGCTCCCGCATTTCTTCTTCAACAGAGTAAACCTGAAAGAGAACACAGAGATTAAACAGAATTCTTGCTTTTCTTAGTACACCTAAACCCATACAATCTTTTATTTTTAACACTGGTAAGTAATGCAAGAGTTATATGCTTATGTTTGAATATGCTGTGCACTACTCTTGCTACTGGATGCAGTAGCAGAATCTTTCTTCAGAAAAATGTATTCATCTGCTAGGAGATAGCAAGTACTACATCAATCCAGAAACCTTATTATTAATAGTTGTCATGTTAAAGAAGAGTGCAGTAGGTGACAGAAACAGTAACTGTTAAGGTTGGCATAGGTGAGTTAAATGGATTATCTGGCACCATCATCATTACTCTTGCCTGTATAGATATGGAAATGTTTAGCTATTGATTCATAGTAGCTACATAGCATGGAGCTTTACTTTGCTTGAATACAAAACTTCACGATGGCACATGTCAAGAGATTTTCTTGCTGTGCAAAGACTGAGTACTAAACCAGGACTGTTTCCACCCAGAATCAGACTGATAGATTCAAACAGGAGACTTCCAAGCACCACTCTTGTAGCAGATGAAGAATAAAAATGCAAATACAATAAATATATAAATTGAGTATTAAAATTACTTTTTCATTTGCTGCTTCAATTTGTTTTTCCTTTTCATTTGCCAGGTGCAAGAGTTCTTCCTGATGTGCTGCCAACACTGACTCTAGTTGTTTTCTGAAAGCATTATCCATTTTATGAAGCTTTTCCACAGCAATCCTAAAAAAAAGATTGAAAAAAAGAATCACAGTCCTGCAAACAAGTGAAGTATTTTGCTTTGTCCAACTCTGCCTTTGATAAGGTTTTTAATAATGTAAGTATGAAGACAATTACATATCGGCATCAGAAAGTGCCCTGTTTTCTCAAGCACATGTTCTAGCTTTATGCACTGTGTTTAGGACTTTGGAATCACTAGCAAAGGATATGAAGGCTTGCTACTGTCAACATGGATAAGAACTCCACCTGTTTTCAAACATCTCCTTATGCTTTTGGTTCCCAAGAAGGGAGTGAACTGTGTGATCCTCTGAATGGCCTGTGAGCCTGTGTCTTGCAGAAAGAGAAAAGTGTCTCCTTCACCATAAAGAAGCATTTCTTTAACTCCAACAAATTCTGCTTTTAGGGGATAATTCTTAAGTATTTAGGAACAAAAAGCAATGTAAATTTATACAATTAATTTACAACAGAATTCTGAAACCAACCAGAATTATTTAGATCAAAAATTTCAGTTTCACTGTTGTTCTTCTAACAATTCCAAACCCCAGTACTATTGACTATTTGAGATGGTTGGTTTTGTTTGGCTTTTTTGTTAGTGTTGTTTGTTGCTGATTTGTTGTGGTTCTGTTTTTTTTCTTTTTATGCAGTCTTATTAACTATCTGGTATTTTCTCAAGAATAGCTGGGAGGAAGGAAGAATTACATGAGAGGGGGGCCAAAGAATAAAGTAAAAATCATAGTAAGAATCTAAACTTAATCACAGGCATCAGTCTAGCAAACTTCTCCATCATTCCAGAAGCATATGAAATAATTTTCCAGGTTATGAGTACTTGTTTCTGTATCATCTCATATTTAACTATTAATTGATCAAAGAAATTGACAATACAAGAGGAACAAGAAAATGAATTAAAACTCTTGCTATTTTTATAGGAAAAGAACTACAGGTAATTTAGAAACAGTCTGTTAGTCACAGGCTTAGTGATTAACAGACACCAAGTTGGGCAGGAGTGTTGATCTGCAGGAGGGCAGGAAGGCTCTCCAGAAAGGATTGGGATAGGTTGGACTGATGGGACGAGGCCAATTGTATGAGGTTATTTTCAAAGAAAATGGAAATTAAGAAGTCCAGATGATGAATGCAGCAACTGAATGCCAGTTCCATGAAATGTCACCTCTACATCAAGCATCCCTTCTAGGCCCAGTTTGTAACTGGGCTCACCAAGTAGTTAAAAGGTATTATGCATTCTTCCACCAAATAATCAAGCATTTCTGCACACTTATTAATAGTGCAACTCTATAGTAACTGAGTAGTCACAAAATAAACTATTAAAGTGTTCACCTTTGACTTTGAAGGCTTTTATTTCTCTCTTCAATCAACTTCTTCTCTTTGAAATCAAAGTTCTCCTTCATTTGTTTAACTTGCACCTCCAGCTGGCTTAATAGCTCTCCTTTACCTTGCCACCTCTTTTTCAGTGCACTGAAAATAAAATGCACATATTTACAATGAATGTAAATACCATTTCTTAGGAGGGCAGAAAATTTTTTCATGCTTCCACCTTTCCTCATTTCTGTGGGTTTTAATAGCAAGCAAGTACTCTCTGAACATAGAAAAACTTTAGAGCAGTGTTGCATACAATGATCACAAAGAATTTTTGTGATTTGTATGTATTACCTGTGTGCATTCTTAATGTCATCAAGTTCTACTTCTTTTTCTTCTAGCAGTTGCTTTAATTCGTCTTTTCTTTCATTTTGCCTTTCTAATTTTTCCATTAGCTTTTCACATTCAGCAGCTTTTTCATCCAACTGCACTCGTAGCAATTTCTGAGCTTCTCGATTTTCTTCATGGTGTTTTCTGATTTGTTTATCTTTTTCTTGTAAGCCCTTTAGAAGATAAATATTTTAGAACACATAAACTTTATTGTTACACCTTTAGAGTATTTGTTTAGTCTACGATGGAATAAAGCAGAGAAGAACATGACAGTTTACTCTTCTGAATGTAGGAACAACACTTAGTAAAGTGATAGTCAGTTACTTACTCTTCATCTGAAAGAAGTCAGAATAAAAAAAAAAGTCATCAAAATACAAATCTGAAGGTGAAAGCAAGTTGGGAAAAGTTTTTGAACTCTTATTCTACATAAGAGTTGAATAAACAACTTCTATGTAAGTCACTGAGCTCAAAATCTGTAATAATGAGTAATGCATCTAACTTTGACTGACATAACATGCTATAAAATTTTGATTAATAAGCTAAAGTCTTAAATATCTAAATGAGACAAATGGAATTATTGGGACAAAATATAGTACCTCTGCTGCCACAATACTGTTTTGCAAGAACAAAATAAAGAAAAAATATTTCCGCTGTAAAATAAATGTGAAGCAAAATTTAAAAATAGTTTTTCCTTTTCTTTTAAACACTCAGGAAAAATTATGCTATCCTAGTTTCACCTCTCTCAAAATCATTATCAAGAATAAATTGAAGCAAGGCAAAGAGAAGAAAGTCTGGACATAAATATGGTTCAATGACAGATTCAAAGTAGCATCACTGTGCATCAATTTAATAAAAAGCTCTGTTCAGCTCTCAGTGAAATGAATTGCCACTGACAGCCTGATCATGATTTGTGAGTTGGTGAACTACAAGTGCAGACCCAGCTTTCATCACAGGCTTTGTGGTACCTAAAATTAAGACTTGCAGTAAAAGTTAAGCACACAAATTGTCACATATGGCACTTACTTCTTTTAGTCTTCTAATTGTTTCCGTCTGATCATCCACTATTTTGTTTTTAATTTTAATGGTATCACTGTCTTGTTCCTTTTGCTTTTTTAATGTGTCAACCTCATTTGTTAGAACTTCAATTCTTGCCTCCAGTTTCCCCCGATCTTGTGCAAGATGAGCTCCTAGACAAAACAGGATATTCACATTACAGCAAGTCATGTTATAGATGATTTCAAGATGTAGAATATTGGGAGATAGGGCTGGGGAAGCGAAGGTAAGAACCTTACAAACCAAAGTACTGACTATTTTGTCCAATGGAAACATTGTAGGGATTTAATTTGTAGGTAGGTACCACTTAAGAGGAAATGCAGAACTGAAGGTCTGTGTTTTATCCTTTTTGAAAACTTCTCTGAAAAATAGTTGACAGTAATTCTTACAGACCCCAAAATACCACAAGGTGGTGCTGAGTCACATGAAAATGAAAAATGTCCCAACTTTTTCTTTTTTTCTCCTAGCATTTAACACTCTTTTAAGATATATACTGAAATTTTCATATTAGACCTCCCTGCTAGACAAGAAGCATTACATAACATTATTTACAAATCCTTGTTTTTCTAGTTTCATGTTTAAAAGTTCTTTGTCCAACATTATAGTGTTTCCACATTTTCAGGAAACAGATGAATTGTATTCACAGCTGACTCCCACAAATGCTGTTACAGATCCTGTATCAGCCTGTGTGCCACAGAACACCTATTTTTGCACATCATCTTTACAACTGGCTAAGATCAGGAAGGCATCCAAGGACCCTGTCATGATTACAACTATATTGGAGTGTTTATCTGAAACGTAAGATATTGAACACCACCATTTCTTCTGCAAAAGAAAAACAACCTGCTATTTTACCCTGTTCTGCCAACTCCTGCCCCCATATTTTTCTTTCCATTTTTAATCCATCAATCACAGATTCCTGGGCTGTCAGCTGGGAAATAAGTTTCGCATTTTCCTTTTTTAGAAGTTCAACTTGAACAGCCTTTTTTTTGTCCTCCTCAATCACAGCTTCAAGTTCTTCAGTTCGACACTATATGAACAAACATTGGGAAAAGACAGTAAGATCATTTAAAACAATATTCAAAATTTCAAATCAATACTAATGGGTTAGGAAAGTAATACTTATATACAGCAGATTAAGTTAACTGAGAAATATTCTACCCCTGCATTCAGGGTTCTATCTGCATCTTGTTCCAGTTGAGAAACACAAATGTTTGCTTCAAATAGACATACTTCAATCCCTAAAAACAGCAAAGCTGATTCCTAAATAGCCACTCTAAATTATCATTGTCATTATAAAACCTATTTAGAATCATAAATGCAGAAGTCAAGAAAAACAAATGAGAAAGTAAAGATATTGAAAAATGAAGCAGAAGAAGACAGAAGCTGGGATGTACTTTCACTTCCAGTGATATTTATCTTCAATTATCCAAGCTACTTTTTGTTTTACAGATTACAGCTATTTAATGTAGGTATTTTTCAATTTTCTTCTTAGAAGCATCACTGACTGTACAACAACGTAACGTTTGGACACCCTAACAACAACATGTAGAGGGGAGATCAGAAACAGCTGTGCAGGGGTTGTACTGCACCCAAGTTTTAGCACAAAGCTGGACTGGATCACACAACCATTTAAAAGTCACATTCTTAAAATTTTTATAAATTCTTTAGAGATAATAGGATAGTACTAGAATATGTTACCACAAAGCAACTGTGCCCACAGTATTTAAGATTAAAATTTGACAATTAGTAGATAATGAATAATACTGCTAATATTATACAACGAGGAGATACTAAGCTGCTAAAAAGTACACTGCATCATTTGTTCAATTACATTTTTACTTCACATACAGTGACCAATGCAGCAGCATGTTTTATTTCCTTGAATTTACAAGGGGTCGGGAATATTAACGTAGTTTTGATTGACAGACTGATTATATATGAACTGCTACTGCTGAAAGGGCAAGGAGTGCGCTTCTGAAGACAAGAATGAATCTGTATTTTTCTATATGGGGAGTGGTGTTTGTGAGAAATAGAAGTGCAAGATGTAAGAATAAAGGCTGATGTGCAGTACTGGGTTTTAGGGCAACAGGAAACCCGTGTCTTTTAGTTTATCAAGCTTCTATGGAATCATTAACTTTTATAGATGAGACATTAGAAAAAATAACATATGTAGTTGAAATGTTTTGAAACAAATACCTTTAGGTTTGCTGTAACTTCTTCATTTGATTTTGTTAATTCTGCAATTTTTGCTTTCTGTTCTTCCACTATATTTGTCAAGTCTTGGATCAGAGTTGCCATGTCTTTTTCCCTTTGTTCCAACTCAAAGAGGGCTTGTTTGTGTTCAACTAGATCAGCAGAAACTTTTTCAAAACCCTGTTTTACCTAAAATTTTATAAGACAAGACTTGAAAAATGCTAACATTTAAAAAGAAGTGTGCATACATAAACACAGGTGACATTTGAATTTCAAGTGAAGACACAGAAATTCATCAACTGTATATGAAATCAGTGAATATCTGAAACCGGTTTTCTCCTGGTTTGTTGGTGAAACTTCGACTTGAAAAACAGCTACATATTCTACCCAGCTACATATTTATAGAAAAAACCCAAACCCAACAAAACATAACAAAAAACCCCAAACAAACAAACAAACAAAAAACCCCCCACAAACAGAAAAAAAAAAATCATGGGTGGATGGGAAGCAGAGCAGAAAAACTATACTTGGGAACTGAAAACAATGCCTTGATTTAATCTCATTGTTAAAATTGACATTAAAATCTCAAAATAAGGACAAAGTTTAATTCAAGCCTTTTTTTCTTGCAACAGAAGGATTTGAAGGGTAAAACCCCTGTCTTTTTTTCCCCCTCTTCTCCCATCTATTTAAAACTGATTTAAAACAAAGAAAACCAAGCTTAAGGTGAAGCATTTAATACTTTATTTAACATATAAAAAATGTACATACCAGCCACAGAAATAAATTCTCTAAGGAATTTAGTAAGCAAGTTTTGAATTTGAGTTTCAAAATGTGTATCCAAAATTCAATTTTGAAAGTATACACAATAAGGAACCATTATTAAATACACTTGTATATATATTTAATCTTATCAAAACATAAACCAAAAAAGAGGAAAACCTGTAATTGAATATATTCTAATAGAAAGTCAACATATTATAAAAGAAATTAAGAACATCAGACAGAAGGTGTTTTTAAAATTTCTTTTGATTAAGTTCTACATATAAACAAAAATGCTGGGGTTTTTGAGTGCTGACTTGGCATTTGCTATCATTGTTCTAATCACTGATATTACAAACCTTTCTACCAGTATTTTTGCATGAATCCTTGGAGCAAAGACCATAGGGATGGAAAACCAACCCAACAAAACACCAAAAAACACACCCACAAAAATAGGCTCCCAAACCCAACACATTTAAGAGGACTACAACCCCACCTAGTGTGAGATGAAATGTTTCCTTAGTCTTACCTCTTTAAACCTTTTTGCTTCAATAGTTAAAGCTAAACGAAATTCATCTTCTAACTCTCTGTACTTCTGGTTTGACATGTTAATTTTCTCCTGAAAGTCTCTTACATGCTGTTCATGCCTCTGCTCCTCTTTAGCCACTACTTTTGATAAAGCGTCTTGAAATTCAGGTCCATTTAAAGCAACTCGGGTTTCAAGTTCTTTCCTGAAATTATCAAGCATATACTTGAGACATGAACTGCAGGATCTCACAATGCTGCTTTAATTCATTTCTTTGGTCTTACTGAACAAGGATAATGAATCACATAACAAATGGGATAAATTCCTTCATCTCACAGACTGCTTTCAGTCTTCTATGACAATGGCCCTGGCATGAGGAAAATTCTGTTGACTACTGTTAAAATACCCAAAGGAATATTCTTACTTTTTAAATCAAACATTTGTAGAAATTACTGAATTGTGCTTTTGCTGTTAGTTAGCACTTGTTTGCCTAGCTGTTAGCAAACATCTGGAAGTGACATTGGAATCAGAGAAAAGCCCTGTACAGCCAGATATCCTCTTCTGCAGTCAGTCATTCCCGTCATCCGAACCCAACAACTGGTGCTATCCACTCAAAAAGCAGCAGCAACAGGGACCTAAAAGGACAATGTTGAAGCAAATCTACCCTGGACTTTAACACTACTCTGTTCATCTACTTAAAAGCAAAAAAATAAAAAAAAAATATCCACTGTCCTTCACATTACATCTTTTGGAGCTTTATAAGGTAATTATTGTAAGCTCTCAAAACACAGCTATCAGATTCTTCCCATCTAAACCTGAAGTTTTCTTGGTGTCTGAATACATTTTGCCTTGTAAAATTTAGCAAATGTAGCCAGCTTACTTTATCAATAACCTTTGTTATATATTACTATACCACATGGTATTCCTTGCTTTAGTTTGTACACATATTTGATTGTATTAGCTGAACATCACAGAACTCAGCCTCAAGTATTCACCAAAAAAAGGGGAATTTTCTAAGAGGAGAACAGCTAGGCAAGTAACTCACCCTCCACCCACAAGCAAGATACTGCAGAAGCTGACTGATTTTTTGGAACACTGTGTTGTAGGATATGCAGCTCTTCAGACCTGCATATCAATTCAAATACAATTTTTTTTTTTACTTGATTATTCCTTGATTACAGATCAAGTATTTAAAATAAAGAATTCAGCCATATAATAAGAGAAGAACCTATCACATGGAAGGCTGGAAGTTGCCTAGATGAACTCATAAGTCAGGAATCTACAAGATATCCTTAAATGAGCAAGAAAATGTGTGGGAAGACATTTACATTTTTACAAAGACCATCTCTCCCACTAATCAGAAAAACCCCAAACAAAACAAACCCAAACAAACCCACACCCATACTTTAGAACAAATTTAAGCAAAGCATGTTGGCAACACAAGCATCTCTATTAACTTGTGAAAAGAAAATAAGGTCCCCATACCTTTGCTCTTTCTCTCTTAATACAAGAAGCTCATGTAGCTGTTTTACCTTCTCCTTCTGTTGTCGGACGGATATTCGCAGTAACTGTACTTCTCTTTCATTTGCTGATGCTTTAAGCTCTGCTTCTTGCACCTGTTTCATCTGTGTGGAATTTATAAAGACAAGAACAAGATTTTCTTAAAACTGTAATCTAGTCTGCATGCTTTATACTATAATACAAAGGAACGAAGAGTTTTTTGTTTGGTTTTGGTTTTATTTCGTTTTTTTCTTAATATATATTGTAACATTTGAAGAAATTTAAGACAAGATGTTTAAAAAAAAGAACTTAAATTACTACAACAAAAAAAGCAACCTTAATAAAGAAATAAGGGCATTTACTTAATTTGTAAAGAATTTCAAGGTGTCCTGCACAAGCAGAAGAAGTGCATTGGAAGAATGATTTCCTCAATTAGAAACTCTCATATTGTAATACTTGTATTAGTTTCAAACAAAACATTTTTAGATGTATTTAACATACATTTCTTTTTTTAACACTCCACTTTTGTTAAAATCTCCATCTTTCTGATTTGTACAGTTTAGAGTTGCTGAACAGAGCTGCTTTCTAATGATTTTACAAAAAATGTAGAATCAGTATAAACACCAGATGGCATACTCCACTTTTTCCATTCAATGCAAGCTTTTATGAGTAATTCCATTTTATAGACTTAAGCCTTTTAAATACAAAACTCTTTTCTGATTCAACATGAAGGAAAAAAATATGAAAAAAGTTATAAAAAAGGTTTTGATTACTCATTAAATGCTAATTCAGAATCAAGACACTTCAGGAGGCTAAGTTCTCATGTTCTACATGGTAAGCCTTTTCATGAATAGTTTAATGAGTAACTTTTAAACACACCCCACTGTATTCCCTTGTTTTGTGGAAGAAGAGAAGCAATTCTCTCCTAAATTGAAACACTTATAAAATGTCAAGCAAGAACACATGCAAATTTAAAGACTACCAGAAAACAGGGTACACATTTAGATGCATAGTAAACTTACTCATCTTGAATCCCTTCAAGAAGTCATCTAGTAATGCTGACTGAAGGTCTTAAACAGTGGCTACCTGGAGTAACTATAATTTACCACTGAAGGTAATTGCCAGGATGTATGATGAGAAAGCTCTATGAAATATTCTAGAATTTTTTAATCTTGGAAGTGATAAAATAGGCCAAAGGTATATTAAATCTGAACATTTAAAAAGAGGATTTAGTTTCTAGAGTGTCGTGATTATTCTTTGAAACATAATTATTAAAGACTATTTGCTACAGGATCTTAAAGACAGGAACAAAGACTTTCCCTTAATAAAAACTTTTGCAGTTGATAAAAACAATGCTACTACCACCAAAAGAGATGACTTATTTCTACAAACTCATTAAAGGAAAAATAAAACCTTGTACATCAATAAGGTGTTTCCATTCTTATAGGATAGAAAAAACCACACACACACACAAATCCCACTCTTCTGTTCTCTAAATCACTAAATTTAGTACTTTTCAAACTGACAGGCAGATACCTGTGACCTAAACTACAAGCCTCTTCTAGATTCCCTAACAGCTCCAGGGTATTTACAGCTAAGGAAGAAACGGAAGAGCCACTCAAGTGCCCAAAGAGGAGCCTGAAGTAAAGAATGTCTTGAACGGTGCTTTGCAGTTTGTCTGTCAGCACACTCTCGGATTCTCATTCCTTTCAGGGAACCTGAACAACATCACCTCCCAGAGCACCACACTATCAGTTTATTGACTTTTCAGCATGGATGTGGTAAGATTCAATTTTTTTAAGTTCAGTGAGACAGGAATGGGCTAACACAGGAGTATAAACAAACAAAAAGAATAGACATTGGAGGACACTGAAAATTCAGTAATTAATTTTTCAGAAAGAAATAGTGGCAGTATCTGGTCCAGCATCTTGATCTTACATATTTGTATACTCAACAAAGAGCCTCTGACTACAAAAGAATCATTATCTTGTTCAGCTGTAAAAACAAAACCAAAAAATCCTCAACAAACAAGCACAAAACATCACACTAACTAACCAGAATCTTTAAAGTTCTCAGAAATTAGTTTTGTTCTGGTTGCAATTAAAAGCATCTAATTCTTTAGATCAGCAAAACAAACAGAACCATCAGATTTCCATCCCTAAGTAAGATCTCTATTGATTTTAGCAATATTTTAAAAAACTTGTCTTTGTAACTCTCTTTTTTCAGAAAATATCAACTCTCAGTATTAAGTACATAGGACTTGTTCTCTTGTATCTTAAGACCACATCACATGACATACTTCTATTTGTAAAATACATTAATTGACAATTAAAATGGATACCTGTTGTTAACTACTACTATGTAGAAAAAAAGACCCAGGTTTTATTGTGGAAAACTCAAGACTCAATGCTGGTAAAATCCAGTGTTTCTTTGTTTTCAGGACTATGGTAGCCACCCTGTTGCCATTGTACTATTTACTCATGAAAAATATTTACCTCTATTGCTCGCTGCTGCAATCTCTGTGTCTCCATCTTGGACAGTGTTTCTTCTAAAGCTTGCATGGCCTTCTGATGTTCTGCTTCTTTATTTCTTGCCTGATTTAGTTCATTAGTAAGTCTTTCAGTTTCACTTTTCAACTGCTGGACATCTGCTTGCAGTCTTGCTTTGGCATCTCTCTCTTTCAATATCAATTCCTTTAACCTGAGAATAAATGCAATAAAGTTGTATTACAAACATTTTACTTATAAGTTTGACACCAAATACATTGAGAAAAAGGCATTAGTAACTTTTGTAGCAACAAATCTTGTTTTTTCCTGTGTTTTACTATTTACAGCACTGTCACATAAAACTGTTTAAGAAGATGTAAACTATTACTTATGGCAAATAGCATTACTATATGGAGCTTCATTTAAAAAAACCTGAGGTGGGGACAACCTCATAGATACATCTTTTAGGAAATGACATTCCAGTATGACTTTGCTTCACACATACTTTGAACGTACACTATCCATCTGTAATTTAATAATTATCTTCACTAGCTCTGAAACATCCTAAATATTTTATCAATTTTTATATAAGATCTATCCGAACAGAAGAGGAACATAATAAGCCTCTTATAGAAGATGGTATAAATGTAGATGGGTATAAAATAAAAGTGAGAGGTGAACCTAAAACAAAAAGGGAAAAAGGGGAGATATTCACAGTCAGTCATGGATAGTAACCCAGGAAGCATGTGGCTTGGTTTTTCATGAAAGAAAGAAAATGTGGTTTTGATATATACAAAGCAGTTAAGAAAAAGACAAATAGAAAAGACATCTCCAAAAATAGGGAGATCTTTTTAAAACAAGGCTGCTGCTCAGAACACACAAGGATGGTGACAACCATCTCTCTGAAGATGGCCCTACACAACACATTGCTTATGGGCCAACTCTGGCCTGCTAGAAGTATTTTTTTTCTAATGTGCCGTGCAGAAAAAAACAAAGAACGCTCGAGGTATATGTGGAAAGGGAGACTGGGAAACAGAAGGCAGAAGTATGATATGGGACAGCTACTAGAGCTTGAACTCAAGGTACAGTTACGATACAGATTGTTTGGGAAGTAATGGCTAGAATTGGAGGAAAGTGGCACACTGATACTGTTCTACGACAAGAACTGGAAGCAAGCTGCAGAAAGGAATTTCACTATGTAATGAGAAGTGAATTTCTCTCTAGGCTGAGAGAAATTCTAGTACTACTTCTTGATGCCTTATTTTCCAAGCATATTATTTAAAGCTGTTCCTGTTTCTTAAGCTAACAGAATGAATTACTGGAAACTAAAAAAAAAAACCATAAAAACCTCTTAGACTACAGCATTGTTTCCCTACCTGTCTGTATTGTATACAGCCATACTCTGAATATTCTTTTCTTCTTTTGCATGCTTCTGTAACTCACTGACATGCTCCAATAATTTCTTCTCTGCTTGCTCTGCTTTCCACCTCCTTTCTTTCTCCTGATCCAGTTCTTGAATCAGTGCCTTAGCAAGAATGTGATAAGCATCAACTTACTAGGAAACATTGAAGCATAGACAAAAATTACAAACAATATTTATAATTGTAGAACAGCACTTTTTTGTCTCTCTGGAATTCATGGATGACACAACAAAGTGCAAGCGACCAGGCCAAAAACTCCCATAAAAGTGAAATAAAATACATCCTCTCCCAGTTGACACGGCAAGACCTCCAGTACTTTTGATACTATGTACATGCAATTATTTTTGTCACCTCCAGTTTTAGTTTGACCAGAAGACATATGCTTGGCTTCAGGTGAAGATATATTTTAACTTGACATGATGCAAAACCTACTCGGTATGTTGATTCCTCTATGAGATTTGAATTACATTCTTCTACTTTTTCCATATTGCTCTGTCTTCCAGTTAGTATTTCAGCTTTTCTTCCCACTACTTTAAAATGAGAGTCTTTCTGACTGGAGCATGGACACCTTGAGCAACTCTTCTTCTCCTCCCTATATGCAGAGTTTAAACAGTAACAGTGGATTCAGAAGCTTATAAATGAAAAAATTTTACAGTTCTGTGCAGCAGCTGAATACTACAGAGTTCAAAACCATTTAGAAAATAATTTGCAATCAGACCATAGCAGAAACAGCTAAATTCAAATATTCAGCTCTAAAAAGATACTTACAACTAGTAGATGCTATCTAAAACCATCTCATGATCACACAGACATGAAATAATTTTGGAAGAGTAAAGTAGCCGTAGAGCTGCAGTGGCTGACTGAACTAATATAGTCCAATCTGTATTGTCTTCTACTCATTACTTCTGATATTTACTATATAAATCAAACAAATCACTATGGCATCCTCAGCTTCATCAAGGATATATATTCTTGACCATTGTTCTGATACCATTAATCTTTTATTTTTATTTTTTAATTACTCAGTTCTATCTGTGGAGAATTCTTTTGTCACCACAATTTAAAATAAAGATGGAAACACAACCTGTTAGAATTCTGAAAATATTTGTTTTGTAATCTTCAGTTCAATTTCCTTCTCAGCTGAAGATAGAAACTGTGCTCATATGGAGAAATGACTGAATGAAGCCTCAGTAGCTACTCATTTTCAGGGCATTATTAACTGAGCTGATTTACTCAACCTACCACTTCCAGTGAAATGTTTGAAGTTAAAATTATGTTCATGCTGACAATACTCAGTTAAATTCCTTTTGGCTTTATATGGTAAACATTGGGATACCTGTCAGTTCCTTTCTTCTTTATATGACTTGCATTACATTTCGTGGATAAGGTACTTCTACGGTAAGTAGGGATCTTGCTTCCTTTCATGACCTTTCTGTTGTTCTCTTTTCCACTCTCATTTTCACTCTCAGAAGTTGGATCTGTGTCTCTCTTAGCTTTGAGAGCACTTGGAGCAGCTTCCTGTCTTGAACTACCAGATACCTACGAAGAGATCAAAGTTTTAGATACAAATTTTGCAATTTCTGATTGGCTAATTTCTAACACTTATTCAGGTGCTATTTTTAAAGAGTTCACACAAAATAGTTTTGATAAAAACTAAATAATTGCTTCCAATTTTCACAATCCCTTCTCTCCCTGCTAATATTCTGTTGTTTTAAAGACAAAGTAAACCCATGATACTTGAGAACATATAGTTGCTTCCTTTTGAAATACCTGAAGTTTGGTAAAATCCTTAGGCATAAAAAGTTGGTGAAAAACGTAAAACAAACACAGCACTTAAAGCCAAAAAAGCCTTGCAAACACCACCACCAAACAAACCTGACAAACTCATGCAACTTGTATTAATAAAACAAACTATATTACCTGACAAACATATCAGACCAAGTTGACCTATTGGTGAAATTTATTTTCACCAACTGTATAATCCAGGTACTCTGGTGCATTTCATGTTTTACTCTGGTTGAGTTACTATATTGATGGCTTTAGGGTAAAAAAACCCCATAATTTTCTAATATAACACGATCGGATAGATCTGCTAGTCTCATACACTATGGTTTTTATTCTGTATGAAAGTTGTCATGATTCAAAGTACAATCTTCAGTTTTAAAGACTCATTTTTATTTTATTCCCAGCTTCTCAAAATGATTCATAACACATTAGCACAGTTGGCCTATACATACCAGTAGAAATACTCTAGTCGGGTTCAGCAAATTTTTTGTTATCAGGAAGGCACACCTTATCTTACAAACAAAACTTGCTGTGCAATCACAGAAAAAAAATCACCTTTTGCAGTATCTGTAAAATCTGATCTTCTATTTTTTTAATCCTCATCTCACTGTATATTTTATCAAACTCAGTCTTCTCAGCTTCAGAAGATGAGACAAGCTCTGTGGAGGAGCTGGTGGCACCTTGCACTGGTATCCTTGTACGCTGCCGAAACTGAGCCAGTGCCTGGTCGATGTGTGGTGTTGCCAGAGGTGAGGGGACATTGTTCTATCAGAAGAAAAGACAACCTTTGTAGCATTAATATGGTGCATGCAATATAGAAACAGAATGTGTCAATTTTAAAACCAGTACACACAAACTATGGCACCTGATCTCTGGATGAAGGGCACCCAAAGGAAACCAACGAGCCCATAATATCTTCTAAACACTGCAAATCTGAACAGTTTTCTTCTGCCAGGTCCACTGATTCACCAGAAATATTTCTTCCATCTAGAGCTGTTAGCTGGGGCAGTGACTGGAGAACAGTTTCTCTATAACCTTGAGAAAAAGACCATATTTAAATTGAAATCAAGCTCCTAAGGAGATGTCTAGTATATTTTAGGTACCTCATTGTCTTAAATGATTCATTGCACTTTTAATGTAAGAAAAAAAGTAGTGACTTATGTACAATTGTCTCATCTTTCCCCACCCAAGGCTTTCAACAGACAACACTAGGAATTAAATCAACTGGGAAGCTACCTGCCTAGTCCTCATCTACACAAGGATTTCCCAACCACCCAGCACACTGCAGTTGCACAGACAGCCTTTCAACATCAGCCTACTGCACCCAAACAGTTGTACCAAATGGAAGGGTAGATGAATGTAATGGTAAAGCAAGTTCTGAGAGGGCTTAGACTTCATCCTCTGTCAGTGAATGAAGTAAGGCATTATGAAACTGTAAAGCATTGAAGCTAACGTTTTTAAATTACTAGAATTTGGGCTGCTGAACACTGTGGTTTTGAAAGTGTCAGCAAAGACATAGATATGAAAAAGTATGTAAATACTTGCAGAAGAAAACTAGTGGCATTTTCTAAGTTAATAAGATAACTTCAATAGTCCTGTTACTGTTTCTGTAGTGCCTGAATGTATTTGTAAAACATGATGGGTGTATTTGACAACATTATTTAGAACCTAATTTGGCTTTCCTCAATTACCTCTGATGTTACTTTCTAACTGTACATATATAACACCTGTATCAGCTGTATGCTCATGATATGGTTGGTATTTTGTATTGTTGTAATTCCTACTGTCCTACTCTTCATAATGAAGTTATTTTTGAGCTCTCCCAAAAGCATCAATCCTCCACCTCTACCTTCCTAAAACAGATTTTCCCCTTTTACACACAAAGAAAATAAAAAAACTACACCAATGTAGGATGCTACAATTTAACTTGTTTGAACTCAAGAGTGTAACATTTTAATGGCCTGATAAACCTACCCCCCAAACCAAAAGCTCTAAACAATGCAACTGAAAGTGATGTGTCCACATGCATTCTCCAACATGCCTCCATGCTGCCTAGTGAAACACTTGCCACCTATTTGGATGGAAATGCTAATTACTGCAGAGTCTGTCACTGCTAACCAAAGCAGGGGGAAAAGAAGGAAAAGCTAGCAGTGCTACTGATCTTTCTTTTGTGTTCTCTATCAGCAGCAGACTATCTACTTCCTGTGCCTGCCCTCTGTCTACACAGTTCAATATCTCTGCGTACACTCTTTGAATTCTCCACCTATCCAGTTTATAATATTAATACTCCTGTCCTTCTATTAGGCCATGTGGCTCAGAGCTCTATCCAACCTGGCTTTGAAAACTTCCAGGAATGGGGCATCCACAACCACTCTGGGCATCCTGTTCCAGTGCCTCACCACCCTTCAGAGTAAAGAATTTTTTCCTAATATCAAATCTAAACCTACTCCAATTTGAAGCCATTCCTCCTTGTCCTGACACTACATGCCTTTGGAAAGAGTCTCTCTCCTTCCTTCTTGTAGACTCCTCTCAGGTACTGCAAAGACACAATTAGGTCACCCTGAAGCCTTCTCTTCTCCAGGATGAACAATCCCAATTCTCTCAGCCTTTCCTCATAGGAGAGGTGCTCCATCCCTCTAAACATCTTGGTGGCCCTCCTCTGGACTCACAAGTGAAAATGTTGAGCCTTACTAAAGCATATAAGTTACAATTTTGAGAATATGCCATGGGAAAAAAATTGAAGTTTTTTTTTAATGGAAAATGAATAATTTTGACAGAATTTAAATTTCTACAGGCTGGCCAGTTTATGAATGAATTTGCAAGCTTCAGAAAATGACTCACAGCTTAAAGGAAATCACTGACCTAATGAGCACAAAGTATCTACATAAGATAAGATCCATACCTGCTGTGTGACACACTGGATTGGCTTTTCCGTTTTTTTCCAGTGTGAGATTTGTCAAACAACGCAGCCCCTTTGTACACTGAAGTAAGTGATTAACACTGCTTACACAGTTGCTGTGAAGATCAATGTGGCTAATCTTATGCCTGGCTCCATGAAGGGATCGAAATCCTGGAAATTTCAGAAAAAAAACAAACAGCAACAAAGTCATGTTTTCTGGTACAGTCCTAGAGTATGGGGTTTAGAACAAAGGACATCTTGATGAAAAATATTCAGTAAATAATATATCATAACTGGAAATGAGAGAACAACACTTGCTCCATATCCTTGTCTACATATGTTAGTTACCTATGCTACTCTACCACAAAGTACAACACTTAAGCTAGTTATGTGAGCTAACTTTAAAGTAACAGATCAATCTCTGACTGTTAAAAAGCATGTAAAAATAATCATTTCCCTTGAAGTTTCATTTTAGAACTCTGCTCATTAACAGAATTGTTACCAACATTCTTTTAATTTTCCATTACAAGTTCTCTTGATTTTGTAGCATAAAATCTTACAAGCAATAACTGATTGGAGAGCCTGTCCCTGTGCCCAGCCACCAAGTGATAATCTCAACAAAGAGATATAGAAGAGAACTTCTATATCATACATAAAGCTGCATTTTTGTTCTATAAAACTGAAAGATATGAATATTTTGGAAGTAAGTTTGAAATGTTTACTGTACTACTTTCTGAACAAGCTTGGCCTCACTAATCACAGAAGAATAAATTCCAGTTCAGAACAATCTTTGGTGTTAGAAATTTGAAAGCTGAGAGGAGCAGCAATTGCCACCTTTATTAGAATTATTCAGTGAATTGGCACTTGAAGTGCTAGAAACTTCTCAAGATACACTTGGTCAAGTTTTCCAAAATTAAAGTGAGGCAAATGCTTTGTATCACACAGCACATGGCAAAGTCACTTACCAGAGAGATCATGTATGTGATTATATGACAAGTTCAGCATAGTTAAATTAAAGAGTTTTTCCAGTCCTAAACAAAACGAGGAAGAAACAGAAACAGTATGATTTTCAGAAGAATGCTCTGCTTTCATCAAATTCAAAGCTTGAAAAGTGAACCTTTAAAGATCATAACTATGAATCACGACATTAAACCATAATCATAATATAAAAATCAGGTTTTCCTTCTAAATTAAGGCATTTTACTATGATAAGGCTTACGAAGACTATATATATGCATCTCAATATCTACTTTGTAAAATGGTTAGCATACTAACCCATACTAACTTGGTATAACCTAATTATATGCAAACATTCCAGAAGTAAATTTTAAGACGACTCTTAGAAAACCTTTGTAATCTGCTAAATGGACAAAAACAAACATTGCAGACCCTCCACTTTGGTTAGCAGGTTACAGGACAAGCTCAGGGTGCGCAGGTTAGCCAGGGAACTGAGCCCCTCGATGCGGCGGATCTGGTTTGATGATAGATCCAAGTGCTGCAGATTCCGGAGGTGGTCGAGCCCTTGGATCCTGGCGATGAGGTTACAGTGGGCGTTGAGCGTGTGCAGGTCCGAGCTCAGCGACACATCCCGCAGGCTGCGGAGAGAGGCGCCCACCGTGAGCCGGACAGCTCCGCCCCACGCCGCGGCCTCCCCTCAGCCCCGGCCCGCCCGCGCTCACCTCTTAACGCCCTTATCCATGAGGCTGAGCTCACCGGGGATCCCCGCCATCCCGCCGGGCCCCCGCGCAGGCCGCATCTCGCTTCAAATCTCCCTCGCCTCCCACGGCAGCGCTCCCCGCCTCACGGCCGGGACACAAACGCCTCACGGCGCCGCCGCCGCGCTCCGCTCCCTCCGCGGGCAGGAGCGGCCGCGGGGAGGCGGCGCTGCCGGAGCCCGCGCCGCGCGGGCCAGCGTGAGGAAGGGCTCCGTGCCTCCGCTGGGCTCCCCGCCGCCTCCTGCCGCTCCCTGCCGCTTCCCCGCCGCTTCTCCGCGCCTCCTGCCGCCTCCTGCCGCTCCCCGTCCCACCCCGTCGCTCCCTGCCGCTTCCTGCCGTTTCCTGACGCTTCCTGCCATCGGCCCAGGAAGGGGCCGGGTTTATAGACCGGACTGCTTTGAATTCTTCTCGGGGGTGCGCTGGGGGGCTTTGGTGTTTTTTAGCTCTCATACGGTATTACGACTTTCACAGAATCAGAGAATAGCCTGAATTGGAAGGAACACATAGGGATCATCGATGACCATCCCCAAGAGTCACAGCATGTGCCTGAGAATAATGCGCAACTCTGTCAGACTTGGGACGGTGACCACCTCCCTGGAGAGCCTGTCCCCGTGCCCAGCCACCAAGTGATAATCTCAGCGAGGCTTTGTGAGATCAGGCAGCTTTGTCAGAAGAAAAAAAAAAAATCCTTATTAATCTGCTGCTTGGGAGTTTCTGTAAATGCCTTTGTTGTACTAGAAATCGTACTTTAGGATGATCAGTGAAAAAAAGTCAGTTGCATCTGTACTTTAAGATGCCATGCAGAGTAACACTGATTTGTTTTAAAATAGTGGTCCAAATCCAGCTGTACATGGCAGAACACACAAAGAGTTGGAAGATTGCTGGTTATCAAAAAATATGTGCGCATTCACAGAGGAGACTCAGAAAAGACAAATAAAACAGGAAATTACGTATTTGAACCATTTAAAACATGTCATGCTTAATTTCCCAGTCATGAATACTAGAGAATTAATATTTGAATTATTATGAATTATTATCTATGCATGGTAAATGCATACTTAAATAGATACTATAGTTTATGAAATGAATAAATGCAATTTAAAATGCATGCAAGTTTTAGTAAGTAGAGGTGTGCTTTTTGTAGAACTACAATTTTTGTAGTCTGTAAGGTGAAAGTAGTTAGTACATACTGCACAGATTTGGAGAAGATGGAAGAATTTTCTTATGGCTATAAGCTGCTCTGGAGCTATAAATTCTGTCACTGACCATGCTGCAAGGCTTCTGTGTGGCGAAGGAAACCTACTTCAGCTAAGTCATTGAAACAATTGAAAGAACAATCAGTGCACATGCCTCTTTTAGCCAAAGGTTTTTTTACATGATGGCGTATTATATAAACTAACTTTTCAGATGAATTTATTTTGTATTTGAGTGAAAGTCCTACTGTTCAGGGCTGATGTGAACCACTGTGTCTTTCAAGTTGGCCCCTGTAAAAGCGTGAGTTTTGTTCACTGTGCTGCTGAGCTTTGACCTGCAGGACAAAACTGGTTCTGCAACGTGGCTGACAAAAAGTGAGAACTTTGCAGTTATGAGTTTGGGCACTTACACAACCCTTAGGGTCCATGCTGAGCTTCTTTTCAGTTAGTTTTCTTCTTTCTGCCTATTTTTCTCTACATCTCTTAAAAATAATAAATGCGCTTTTTTTGTACAAAAGTAATGGGTTTATGATGTCTCCACATCTGACTGAAGAGAAGCTCCTAACACAAAATATACCACAGATTGATAAATATGTAGAAAAATCAGTGGCCACACCTTAAAAGACATAGGCCAGCCACACTATTGGGAACTTCCATCCTTAATCTTTCTGTTCCACAGCTCCCATACAGACTATGAAAATTATGATACAGCTTCTTTCCCTCACAGCAGTGTCCGAAGATTAATGCCATTTTAGGATGTTCTTGAGTACTATTCTAACAATGAGTGTCCAGGAAAAAACTGGGAATAAAACTGGTAATTTTCTTTCTAGGGCAGTGTTTAATGAGTGAAGTAGAAACAAGATCCAGTATACCCAGTGACTGATGAGGTTTTGGCAAAACATACTGGTTATCACTGCACATTTTATATATGGGCAGTGGAAAAAAAGTGCCTGGCTGTTCATCTGATGTCCATGTCACTGTCAATAATATAAGGAAGGTTGATTTCTTTGCTCATGCTGCCATATCCTTCCTCTTTCCCTAGGGTTGATGTAAAGTCACCTTTACTCACCTCTTGTGTTTGTTTCTGAAGATATACACAAAACAAATTGAAATCTGTTGATGAAAATCATCTGAGAAATGAGCATTTGCTATGCATTATTTTTTATGCTGTTTTCTTTAAAAATACCCGCAGACCTTAATAATTTCTGAAGTACATATTAAACCAACATGTACATGATTTGCTAGTGTTTCTTGAAGTATTTGGTTAATCATCTTCACACAGGAGACATCAAAACCCAAAGTATGCTTTCTTTTCTGAATGATTAAGCCAAGCTTCCCATAACATTTCACTAGAAAGTAGGGCCGTGACAGACGGCTAACAACAAAGTGAAATCTGCTGTGAAAAAAACCAGAAAAAAATGGGAAACGGAGAAAACAATGACTCTAAAGATGTGCAAAGAAAAGAAAAAGGCAAGATGCAACTCCAAAGAAATATAGGTTATTTTGATGGGGTAAGTTTTATTGTAGGATCAATTGTTGGAGCAGGGATCTTTGTGTCTCCCACAGGGGTGTTAAAACACTCCTTACTCAATGTTGGTGTTGCACTAATGATCTGGACTGCATCGGGGCTGGTTTCTCTGATGGGTGCCCTCTGCTACGCGGAGCTGGGAACTGCTCTGCCCTTCTCCGGAGGAGAATACAGCCACATTAAAAGAGGCCTTGGATCCCTGCCTGCCTTCATATTTATCTGGACATCAACGTTTACCAAGCCAGCATCAAATGCTGCTCGAGCCTTGCTGTTTGCTGAATATGCCACCCAGCCCTTCTATGGCATTTGCCCTGCGCCAGACGTGCTGAAGAAATGCTTGGCCTTGGCCGTTCTATGGTCGCTGGGGATTTTGAATGGCCTCAGCGTCAGAATGGCTGCATGGGTGCAGGCAGTTTTCACTCTGCTGAAGATGCTGGCCTTGTCTGTGATTGCTGTTGGTGGCATAGTTCTCCTCGTTACCAGGCAAAAGGAGAGTCTGGCCAGGTTTGAGGACATGTTTGGCTCAGAGATACCCAACGCCTCCCAGGTTGCCGAAGCCTTCTTCCAGGGACTGTATGCATACGGCGGCTGGTGGTCCCTCAATTACATGGCAGGTATTCCGCTCCTCTTCTTTAGATTTAGTTCTGCAGCTCTCATTCTTGTGCTCCTCAGCTTGTTTTGAGAGAACTTGTCTCTGCTTCAAGACCACAGGGTCTTTCACATCTTACATGAGTCTTGTGTTTGTTCAGGCTGGTAGAAGAGGGGATCTTCCTCTCTAAGGAAGATTTCTGCTTTTTGTGCAGAATCAAGCTAACATTTCCAGGGAAGTTCAAAAGAGTCAAAATAGTTAATTTAAAATATGCATAAACAGAATTTTTCACACTTTAAAAATTTGCATTTCGTCTTTCTCAGTGTCCATGTCAGTGTATTTTTAGGAAAGTATTAAGCTATCCATGCCAAACCATGTGTGCATAGATAATTTCTGTTTAAGTATCTGTGCCTTATCTGAGGTTATGCAGCTGGTTTGTACATGGACAAATTAATTCTGAATTTTGTTAGAATGTAGTAATTTTATGGGATATATTTTCTTGGGAAAATAGACTTTCGAAGTCTAATAGAAGGTGAAGAGAGATCTAAGGAACATGGTATAATTTTTTTCATAGAAATTGTACTCAATTTTAACATTCAAAAGGTTTTTGAATATCTATTTACTTACCCTATTCTGTATCTGATGACGTGGCAGTAATACATGAGCATGTTTTCATGAAAGCTACAGAGATGATGTTCATAATGTTAGTGATTCATACGACAAGTTAAATTATTAGTGTTTTATAGTATCATCAGATTCATGGAAGCAGATGGATATTGCTGTTATATATTTAACCATTTGTATCCATTGACCACAATCGTGTAAAATATTAAATAAACTGAATGTGTCAAATGCATAACACAAAGTTCAGTGGTGAGGACAGTGTGAAAATCTGGTTAATGTTTAAAAAACAGTCTGTTATCTTTATAGTCCAGGCACTCCAGCTTTAAAAATAGGCTGCAATTTAAAAAAAATGAAAGTGACATAAATCAGGAAAGTATGGTTTTGAAACCTTAGGGATTCGTCAAAGGCAAGCTCCTGGTTTTGTAAGCCTGAGAAAATACAAGGCTTATGGTAAAATACTGATTTATTTTCTGATCAGTTAGCAGTACTAATAAATGCCATACACTGGGCAGAACAGCTGTTTAGGCAGATGTAACCTATGCAATAGTTCTGAACTAAACTGAGTTTCCTATTCTTCAACAATAACTTCATTTCTGTGAGCTTCAGCTGATGGATCAGGTGCCAGCTGGATGGCAAGACTGTAACAAGCAACAAAATGAATGGAAAGATAAATTTAAATTGGCAATTTTGGTGATTATCCTCTTCTGAGCTCAAAATTACCAAGTATATTTCTTACATTTGAAATAAATCCCAAATTCTCTGATAGTATCTGAATTCCACTGTTGTGGTCCTTCAGTCCTGTCTCTGTGCCCTACAGCCAGCACAGGGATCACGGCCCAAGGCTGATGCCCTGAGCAGAAGACAGAAATCAAACATGAAGGAGGAAATGGATTTCTGTCTCCTAAAAAGAGTTTAAATAAGCTGTACATTTGACTTTTCACTTCTTCTCTCTTGTCAGTTATTTGCTGGTAATACTCAGGAAATTGTCTGTAAATGCTGAGGGAAGTGGGAAGTGGAGAGGGAACAAGAGGAAGGAGTGAAAGAGATGAAAAAGAACCTTTCTGATTGAAATGAGGGTGATTGAGATTAGGCTTATGGAGAGCAGCTCCATCTTTTGCTGGGACTATAGCATGCTCAGGAATGTGTGCCAGTGTCTGAGTTGTTCACCCGGAAAATTTGTGTTTTTTTCATGTTTGGTAAGAGTAATTCTAAGCTATCAGGCTTAGCACTAAACAGTTTTCCTCCACCATCTTTGCTCTGGAAAAGATAATAATCATCAGAATCCATCTGGCAATGGCCCCCTCTTAAAGCCACTGCATTTTTGCTCTTATGTCTATACCTTCAGTCTTTTCTGTTACTTTTTCTGTATCTCTTGATATAAGAGCAAAGAGAAAGGTTTTGAGTAGAAATAGGCAAATATGCTCAGTAAGTTTCATATCAGGACTCATGAAGTGATGTAAGAATAAATCATGTGACCTTAGAGTTTCATGTTTAAGCTACCAATTTTCAAGTAAGGCTACTTGAAAATTTCCTACCAATCAGCTTTCTAATGTAAGTCAAACATGTACTTAATCAAATCAAGGGGAAATTATCACTCCTTTTGTCATCTTTTTTAATCAATCAGCTCTTCATCCAGCCCTCTTTCCAAACAGTTTAAAAATAGATAAATAAAAATAAGTTGTTTAAAAATCTTTGATATTAACTTATTTGAGAACCGCTGTAGGGCTTCACGAGCAGAGAATTTAGCAGCCATGATTAGGGATTAGGACAGGACTTTGGTATCAGTCTTATCAGACTGCACAGCTTCACCACTGAAAAACCTTTGCAGAAGCTACACTTCTTGCTTCATTTGTTGTTTTAAATTGTATTTTTCAGAGGAGATGAAAAGCCCCAGCAGAAATATCCCCTTAACTGTGATGACTGCTGTTCCTGCAGTAATTGTTTTTTATTTACTGGTGAACATCTCATATCTGACTGTCCTCACACCTAAGGAAATTGTCTCCTCAGGTATGTATTTAATATTTTTTTAATTAAAAAGGAGTGGCCCATTAGCATATCCATCTGATGTCAGTGTCCTGGGTTACTTCTGCTCACCTAACTTCACAGTCCAGAAATTTGGGTTCATTTTCTTTTAACAGAGAATTCTTCTTTAATTTTACTCTACACAATTTTACTGACACAAGTTGGACTGAATGCAGGTAGATTGTTGAAATTGTTGGCTTTTCCCTACACTGTCTAAAAAGAAATCAGAAGTGTATTAAAACTGGAAAATAAGGTGAAAGTCAGGTCCCAAGTACAGAGATGACCTTTTTTTTCCTGTAGTTTTAATCCTCACTCCTCCTTCTTTCCCTACCTCATGGAGTCTCAGGCTAAAGCCATTACTCTTTAGGAGGTGGACAAGTCTAACATGTTCAGGAGTACAGAGAAGACTAGGGACACAAAGATGTAGTCACTTTAGTTGTGTATTATTCATGATAAATAGAAGAGCCTATACAAAAATCCAGTGTATGTAAAGCCTGTCTCAGATCCTGTACCAATAAACTGGCCATGAAAAGCTCCAAGGGGAACCGTATTTCCCCTTGATTGTCCAAGCATCGCATTTTAAATCCCACTGTAATGAGACTGAGCTGTCAGACCTTGCCTACAGGTGTGACAAAAACCATACCTCAATTGGAGGGATCAATTATTTTTTTTCCTATGAAAAATGTTGACTGATATAAATGGGAACAGTGTAGCTGTCACTCAGTAACCTCATATTATTGCTCAGCCGGTGTCAGGCTGCCTGCTGGGAGAGATGGATCATTTGCATGCTGCAGTGAAGGAGACAGCAAACACTAGACTATCCATGAATAGCAGCTGCCAGCTGATATGTCCAGCTCCGTGCATACCAGGGGAACTGTGTTTATCCAGCTGAGAAGATAGACTTAAAATTACAGCACTTTTTCAAACATTGCTTGTTCTTATTCCTTCACTACTTTGCTGAGGTTTTTTTTGAAGGGGGAGGCACTGTTTTCCCCATCTCTAATAACTTCCTATGCTGCACAAGACACTGCAAGACTTATGTTCCTCATGGCATATGGTTAAAGACCCACTAAATATTGGCCTCGTTACAATATCAGCTATAGCTAATTTCCAAGCAATGTTGAATATCTCTTGTTCAGAAACAATCTTCCGCATTTCCCAGTTCTACCCAAAGCAAAATCTCATTAATAGCGTATTTGTTGACCCATCTCTGAACATAGATGTGCTCCTGTTGGCAGTTTCCTGTAACAGCAGATCGTGTCACCACTGTGGTCATGCCAGGGACCAAGGAGTTAATTTTCTTTCCTTGCCCATATGTGTGTTTGTGATGCAGGACGTGAGATGCAGCTCACTCCTGCTGGGAAATCCATGACTGTGGTATCGGCCCCATCATGTTTCCCTGACTTCCTCTGGCAGGCAGCACTCCTTCTTGCTGTCATCCTCCCAGGAAATGTTTAGCTCTTGAATGAAATACCCTTAGGATTGGATTTGTGTTTGACTACTGCAATGAAAAAACAGGCATTGCTGATAAATAATACGTATTTCTTGTATTTTAAGTTTTGTTCGTGTTGAGTCTGTCAGTTAGTCAGAACATGGTACTTGTACTACAGTAATTCTTTGCTTTCTTGCAGTTGCTGTGGCAGTCACTTGGGCGGATCGAGTGATCCCCTCTGTTGCCTGGATCGTTCCCCTCTCTGTTGCTGTCTCAATATTTGGTGCCCTCAACAGCAGCATGTTCACACTTGGTCGATTAAGCTATGCTGGAAGCCAGTCAGGACATTTACCTGTTTTAATATCCATGCTTAATGTCCACTCCTGTACTCCAGCACCAGCCATGATTTTTTCAACCATCATTGCATCCATTTTTATCATTCCCTCTGATCTTATTACATTAACAAATTACTTTGGATTTTCTGCCTGGCTTATGATTGGACTGACCTGTTCAAGCCTGATTGTACTTCGATACCGGGAACCTCATCTACATCGACCATACAAAGTAAATGGGTCTAAGTTACAAAATATTTTTATAGATTTTTTTTTTTTTTGAGTCACAGGTAGCATGCAAAAGTTACAGAAGAAGTGCAAATCAAAAGTGGATAGTCACAAAAATACAAATAATGATCTCAATGCTTAGAGCCTTATTTGAAAATTTTGTTTCACTATAAAAAGAAGAGAAACAAACAGATGCTCCCTACACTGGAGAACTTGCACTTGAAAACAGGAGATGGTTCTTTGCAGAATGAGGGAGACTTGCAAATGATGTGAAACCATATCAGTGTGGAGCAGTAAGAAGAACAGTATAGGACCCATTGCCATTCACAGTTAGTTAAATTTTGATCTGCTCTCATTTTTCCTGACACAATCACAGGCATTAAGGATAGGCTGAATTTCCTCTTACTCTAGCAGTCAGAAAGCTGGGTTAGAAGTGTGTGCTTATTGTGAAGGCTAGGCACCCAGCTCCGAGTATCCCATAGGAATCCACAGTATCATATGTGAACAAATGGATTTCCAGTAGTGCCTATCTCTCCCCCTTGACAATAGAAGGAGCCTAAACAAATAGTTTAAAAAAGATGCCTCTTTCATAGGCAATTTGAGTCAGATGACTCTTGTCCTGGGTGAATTTATAGCAGCATGAAAAATGGTACTCTACAGGGGCAAAGAACACATTGTTACTCTTATGAATGAGGAATAAAATCACAGTTGGTTCATTTATTTCCTAAAACACTTTTTTTCTTTCTCTTACAGGTGTTTTTGCCAGTTCCATTTGTGATGGTGGCAATGTCTTTCTTCCTAGTTCTAGCTCCCATAGTCTGGTCTCCAAACCTGCAATATGTTTATGCTTTCCTGTTTATGCTGGGAAGTCTTATTGTTTATCTACCTTTTATACATTTTAAATTGCATTTTTCATTTTTTGATAAAATTACTTGCCACTTACAGCTCCTGTTAGAAGTCTGTCCTGCTGATGGAACTGCTGAGGGCAAATGTGAATAATGGCAGATGTTTAATCCCAGTACAACTAAGAGCCAACAGCGGATTTTGTTTAACTGAGACTGTAGACAGTACAACTTAGATGTTGGTGTGATATATAGGTGTGCATGCATGCTTGTACATATATAAATGTATGCACATATATTGCAAACCTGCACATATATGTATGTATAGGCACAGAATCACAGAATCACAGAATGGACTAGATTGGAAAAGACCTTTGAGATCATCAAGTCCAACCTATGCCCTAACACCTCCTCACAACTAAACCATGGCAATAGCATAATAAATTAATACGTATATGATTTTGTGTCTGTTTGTATGAATACATAAATGTATATCTATACTAATTTAATAGGTGCAAAGGATCTCTCTTAAACTTGCAAAATCTGTAAAATGCTCTCTTGCACCTGAAAACACAGTTAAAAGTTGTGTATAATCTTGCAATAATAAAAATAAGACAATCACAGCACAAAAAATTATCAACATCATCATACAATAAGTGAATAAATACATACTTAATAGCATCATTTTATAAATACACTTTTGGACTTTGAATTGTCTGGATTATTTTTAGTTTGCAGTAGCTCATTGTCTAGAACTTCTGGTTCTAAAGGCTTTACATTTCTTTTCATCTGCTACTTTTTTTTGGCATGAATTTATTTTTAACAAAAGCCTTTGAAGAATTTCATAAAGTTGACTGAGATCTTTCTAAATCTCAAGAAAACTGTACATGGCACATCTTAGCTATTTTAGAACAACACATACCAATTCAAGGTGAAATCTTACAAAGCATCAAGTAAGGCAATAAGAATTATTTATCCTTTTCATTACAGAAATAAAAACTAAAGATATGTAGATTCCTTTACTAAATTGTTTACATCTTAGCATTAATATTACTTTATTTCTTGCTTTCTTTTTGGTGTTATTGAGAAGTAAGAGCTTTTTTAGGTCTCTTTCCATCCATTTTTATTTTGTTTATGAAAGCAAGATGAATTATTTTTTTTTCTTCTGATAATTGGGCCACATTAAGTTCACAGAATATTTAATCTTAAAAACAAATAACCAGTACCTAAGAAACATCACGTATGTAGGTGATTAATCTATTAATATGTGCTGCTTCTTTTATAATTACAATGGGATTACAAATATAAAGTGATTTTACAAATCTGTCAATGAAAGCTCAGCAACACAACCAGTAGATGGCCCCAGCCTAACATGGCTCTTACAGTGTGATCTCTGGTTTGATGGATGTTGTGTTGGTGAAACTGTCTTACCAGGCATTGTATTATAACATAATAGAATGAAAAAAAACCTCGCTACTATATTCGATTCACTGATATATAAAAATTTTAGAGATCAGAATGACAGATGAAGAATTATTCATTGCCACCTGAAGTCTAGGGTGCCCATCAGTAAAGCTGGGAATCAACCGAAGGTTTAAGAGGATTTGACTTTGCGCTGGAGTGAGCCCCAAATGAAAACAAATACATGAAGCAAGTGGCTTTTCTCAAGGTGATAATGCACACAGAATGAAAATTTGAAGAAAAAAATATACCTTTTAAAATGCTGTATGAAGAAAAGTTCACACAAGGGAGGAGTGCAGTGTGTACAGCTGAGCTGGAGACTGGATCCAGCTGAAAGCAAGAAAGGAATCAGTGTTTAATTTCACTTCGTAGTGCTATTGGAAAAACATTTCTCTTGCTATTTAAATTTAAAAATCAAGAGACTCATCGACATTGCAGAGGAGTAGTATTTTAAGAATTGAATTGTAAAAGTAAGAAAGAATTTTACTGTGACCAAAGCATCCCTCAGTGATTTGTAAATGCAGGCACGGCAGTGCAACAGATTTTCAACTGAGCTTGATCAAGTAATTTATTTACACCTATATTTTACTATGTAAAAGAAAAGTGGAAGTCATAAAGAAAAAAATTGTATGTAACAATAATACTGTGTTGTAGACCAGATGATTAGGAAAAGCAAGCATCAGGGGGAAGTTGCTCAATTGGGTGTGTTATTTCCATATGATTTCTTGTCAGTATGTCAACTATCTATTTAATTTCATAATGAGTTGGGTACCTACATATCAGGGTGTGTTTGGGTAATTGGAGCATGTATTTGTTAATGATACAAACTTCAAATAGAGAGGTTTAGCAGTTTCAACAAATCAGGAGACTCAAAAATCCCAATGAGACCTAATATGAAATAAATTGCATTTATATATCTTTCTGGAATGTGAAGTAGATTGTTTTTATTTTAACAAAAATCTAGGAAATGGCACATAAACTGGCACATACAAGGTGAGATGATTTAGAATAGGACAGAATTAAAAATGTCCATGAAACCTTAAGCCGCTCTGCAAAGGCACCTTTCAATGGCCTTGCGTTATCAGATCATAAAGTGTTCTTTCTGTATACCCTTACCTCATTTATTAGATAGAATAGATAGTGCCAAATAATTCACAATAATTTTCTTCCCATTTCTACATGTGATCTTGCATTTTGTTTATCACTGTCTGCTCAAATGCTGCTCTTGATAGACATTGTTGATTTCTTCAAGACTTTTCTATGGCGTTCCTCGTGACAGCACCTAAGCACTTCACAAACAACCACTAATTTCTCTTGACTCCCATCAGCTGTCAGTGGTTTCATCTTTGCTTGCTGAAACTAAGTTAAACTGATGTGTACATTGCACAACAAATCTGTTTCGTGATGTTCCCTGAGATCCTTCAATTCACATCAAATACCGGGGTGGAGAACCACTGATGGCCATTCAAGTCCAAGTATGGATGTTTCTTTATCTTAGGAGGCAGGGCAGAGAGCCAAGGAATTTCTGAACATACATCTGGTATGGCTATTCAGACACTATATACAGATTTCCATTTCCATTCATTCCAGCTTTTAGAAGGAAATGAAGTATGGTCAAAATTGCTCACTAACTTTGGATGGCTAAGATGGAGTACGTTGGAGCTGATTTTTCATAGTAATTAGTAAGTTCAGACTGCCTATAGTCCCCTGGAATTAAGTTCCAAGAATACTACAAAAAGGAAAGAAGGACAAATTATCACAGTCACTTTGGTTTAGGTAAATAGCTGGTATCCTTTAGCTCGACTTCTGACTAACTGTGGGTAGCTGCAATTCCTTTAAGACCTACAGTCTACTAAATGTTAAATTACAACTGTGAGATTTTAAAATTCCACAAATCAAATGGGGAGGATTTAAAATTTGGTATAGAAAATGAGGAAAACAGAATTAATTAAAATTCTGAAAAATTATTATGTAAATGATTCCAGTATGGCTGTGGAATTTTATTAAAAAGAGCAGCGTGTATTCCAGGCAATACTCAAATTCCTAAATCTAGCAACTGTTCTGCAAGTGCTACATCATTCACTACATCAAATTCCTCTTCTACAGAAGATGAGGGATTGGCTGCCTCACATTTAGCATCTTCTTCAACAAATGTTGACTTATTCCCAGATCCGACAGAGACAGGGTTTTCTGGAAAAGAAGGCTGTCATTAAATGACCCCCGTTGGAAAGGGACTCACACAGCTGAGCTGAATTAGCATTATAAAAGCAACCCCTGATATGGTATTGCCTATCCCCTGAATATGGGTCACTGATGTTCTTTTAATGCAGCCTTTCTTTTGCCTGAGTGTTTTAGAATGCTAAACCTCAAAGAAGCAAATACAGAAATAAATTTTTAAAGATTTCTTATTGTTGCTGGATCATTCCACATCTCCAAGCAGTAAGCATAAAGGAATAGAATTCAAATTTATAACTCGTATTAGCTACTCTGGCCAAGAGCAATTCAATATTTTAACATTATAGCTTGTTTCAGTTGATCTCAGCTTTCCTACTTGAATATATCTCAGAAAATGCTATATGGAAGTGTGACTGTTTTATTACTAGGCTATATCAGACATTTATTTGAAATTTTATTCTTTTTTGTCTTTGACTTCATAATTTTCTTATGCTTATGCATACTTGCATGTTTCAGAACTTCAGCCTTACAAGTAAAGATAGAATGTGGATAATATTTTATCAATACTGTACTGACTGGCTCAATTTGACATGTAACCTCCCCATGTGTTTTACTAGGTTTCTAACACAATATTTCTATGTATGTCTGCTTTACCTTTTTCTCCTTAAAAAGACAACATAAAATACAAAAGGATTATCAATCTTATTTTAAAAATTACTTGTAGTTACACATCATGCTAATTCTATGTGTGCTGACTGCTTTACAGAAAAAAAAAACACTGCAAGGCAAACCTCAGGAACTGAACAGAAGAAATGAAAGAAAACCCCCAGCAATTACTTGTTTTACTTCCCTTTTCATGGTTAGTGTTATCTGTGATTCCAATAAAAAGATAGTCAGCTAATAACGAACAACTGTGGGTATTGCTAAGGTTCCCCACATCTCAGCTTCCATGTACACCAAAACAGAAACAAGTGTGTTTTAACAACTAGTAGGTCAAAGAGGATTCACTTGTGACTTTCTCTTCTGTATCACAGTTTGAAGTTATTCTTGTCATTGGCCTCTATAACTTATTTCAAGTGATGGGGGATTCTGGGCATTCCCAATTCTTACTGACTTCATTTGGAGGGATAACACCTATATGTGCTTCAGGAACTTTGAAGCTGTTTCTATTTTTGCTTTGGAACAAGAAATAAAACATTTTAAAATTAACAGGTTTGGATAAGCTCTATCCTAGAGGTTTAAAGGCACTGTTGAGGAGTTTGACTGTTAATGTTGATTTTCAACAACTCTTGCTACACAGGGGAAATTTCAGGAGTGCAAAAGAAAGGTAACATGCCAATATTTAAATAGAATAAAAGAAATGAGCCAGGAAATTATAGTCTAGTCAGTGTCATATAATTCCTTGGAAAAAGTAATGGAATAGATAACATGAAACTGAATTTAAAATGAATTAAAATCGAGTAGTAGAATTAATGCCAGTTCATTTGTGTTTATGGAAAATAATCCTATCAAACCAAACTTTCTGTAATATAGGTTGGGATAAAAGCTGAAGAAAATGTGATTTTGAGTTCCACCAAAGCTGCAGACTTGACAAAGTAGTTACACCACTACAAATCAATCTGTTTTGTTTGGCAAATTTAAAAGTGACTAGGGTTTTTCATCATCTTGCAAAGCTACTAAAATGAGACCTATTAGCAAGCCTTTGTGCATAATATCGGCTAGGGATTTTCTCCTTCTTTTGACAGCAGAAAAAGGTATTGTGCCTGGCAGCAAGAGCTAAATGTGTTTGGGCTGAGACTTCCCTACATGCTGCTACATATACAAGAAGTCTCTAGCGTGAGGGTGGTGAGGCACTGGAACAGATTGCCCAGAGATGTTGTGGATGCCCCGCTGTAGGCCAGGTTGGATGGGCCACTTGCCCTAGTGACAGGGGTCCCTGCACATGGCAGAGGGGTTGAAATCAAATAATCTTTAAAGGTTCCCACCAACCCAAACCACTCCATGATTCAGTGACGGTGAAGTTCTAGGCTGCAAGGGGGGCTTTCCGTAGTAGAGTCCCACCAGGATTGGGCGTGGTCAAGCCTGGAACATTGGGGAAGGACTGTTGCTAAGCAACCTCACAGCCTTTCTGTAAACATTCCACTGCAGTTGGCACATAGGGTCCATCTCTGTTACTCTGCCTGCATGGGTATGTCCTGTCATTATCCTAAATGTGCTAATTTATATAAAGTGTGGGCCTTTGTACTTTGCATCCAAGCTCTTGAACCTAAGCTTTTTTTGGGAACAAGTGCTTGTGTCTAAGACTTTCCAGTCAGAGTATGTCTGGAAAGGTGTATTTGGCAGGTGCTTCATGTGTAAAGAATTTGGGAATAACCAGTGCCTAAATTGGCTACTGGTGTCCTCATTTTGGGGACAAACACAGTTCCAGAGAGATCTTCACACCTGAGCTTCTGCTATGTGTGGGCTGGTTCTTCTGCACCAAAACAATCACTTTATGTTGTGACTTTCAGTAGGTTGAACTCGTCCTCTAAATCAATTTTATTGGCATCAGAAGCACCTTCATGTTTAATTAACATTTCTTTCATGCTTGCAAATAATCTTCTAATGCCAGATTGAGTTAAGATACAGTAGAAAGTGGGATAAAAAGTGAAGCAGTCCTAGTATTTCTGTCTGTGTGCCTGTAACTTAATTCTCTTTGTGAAGCCCACACTGACATTGTTTTCTGAAAGGTTTTCAAAATGTAACAGCAATGAGATTTTTCTTCTAGCATATATAATCATAGGAAATCAGCATAAGACCTTAATTCCAGTTACAAGAAGAATAAGCAACCTTAAGAGTTGGAGTCAATAATTCTTGTGGCTTCTTTCCAACAGAGAAGACTCCATGATTCTGTTGTCTGAGGAAGGCTGTGAACTAAAAATGACTTAATGCTATCATGTGGAGCAACCTAAGTGGGATGAGAAACTTCCATATTTTCTTTCTGTTATCTTTATATGATCTTCAGAATTCATTTCTTTATTGCTAAATGAGTTTGGTTTATTTTATTGTGTTCAGCAAGAGGGGAAAATAAATCTAGAAATGGAGTATGTTTGCAAATGCTTAACCACTTGTTCCTAAATCTCTCTGTAAAAAAGTACACATTAACTTTTAAGTAGTGTCGAAAAACTTGGCTGGAGGTCAATGGCTTGCTTTGTGCACACTGTATTGAAATGTCACACTGATTATGTGTGCTGGTTTCAGTGAGGCTTGTTTGCACCTGCCTGTCTTTGCTCTTACATGTCAACTCTGTATCTTAGTACTTCTGAAGCAGCCTTGCAAAAGAGTGGGTGAGAGGGAGTAGATTTGTAGGGAATTTCACGTGAGGAATTATTTAGTTGTATTTTTAATTTAGCTCAACAAACTTCTTCCAAAGCATAGTTTAGTCTAGAAAACTATTTATTTTTGCTCTCCAATTACAGTTTAACATCTTACAGCCATGTCACAGCTATACTCATAGGGTGGGGGAAATACCTTCTTCAGAAGAAACCCAAAAATAGCAGTGAAATGCTGCAATATATCCCATAAACTATGCTTTCTGAATTGCCTTATGACTTTTGAATGGACTCTGCTTATGAACAGCTGTTTCAGGGCTTGAGTTTTCACTTCAAATCTTACTAAAAACTGATGCCTGCTTCATCTGTATTTGTTCTTTTGCCAGCCTTGCCTGTGAACTCAACTAGCCCTCTGTTGTGAGAAGAACTCATATTAAAATGATAGACAGAAGCCATATTCCCTCTTAGTTTTCCTCTATTAAGTTAGTCCGCTGTCCTTTTGACTGACAGGTGCTTTGTTTTTTGAACATCTTCATAGCCTGCTTTGATATGTCTTTTTTTTTGTTTAGATGTGAATTCCTTTGCTTTCTTTGGGTTTTTTTCTGTTTGTTTGTTTCTTTTTAATGAAACCAGAATTTTCCATAGTACTTTGTTTGTCATCTCCCAAATGCCAGGAATTTTTTTTGGTTTTTTGTCTGCTAGGAATTGTTTTGTCCTAGGTTCTGCTATACATTTAGATTATTTACCTGGGATTAACTGATGCGCTCCTTTTTGTATCTGGTGAAGTGTTTAACTATCACATGTACTAAACCCTATTTTGGAGCAGAAATACTTGTTATTAATCCTGGGTGCCAGTGAGATGCTCCCATTCTCTACTCCTGTAGAGTAGTAATTTAATCTTTTGTGTATATGGAATGCCTTGGTAGTGTTACTATGTAAGCACCAAATATGCCCATAGGTTTTTTGTGTATTTCTGACTGATCTTTCTTGTTTCTCTTAATTAGGAAAGCCTCAAAATGGGAAGAACTGACAAAGAAAAAGCTGATGATCTAGGTAACATTGTAGGCTATTTCTGCTTTAATTTTTCTTGACTATTCTCTAGCCAAAAGCCTGGTCTTAAACAATTGACATGGGCTGAACTACTAGTTGTTTTTCATCTATTAAAGAATTTATGTTGTTATTGCCATTACAAGCTGTAAGCTCTAGGGCTGTACTGTAGTGAGCCCAGAACAGGTATTCAGAGAAAAAGAAAATCCATGTTTTTCTAAAATGCTTACAAGATAAAAAGTTGTGGACAGCTGGGAATCCGTTGTGTAGTGTGTTTTGAATACATCACATTTGCAACAGTACTTACACAACTTAACATTGTGCTCATGTGCAGTGGTTTCACCAGAAAGAAATGAAGCAAAAGATGGTCTGCGTCGCTCCTTCCGGCAGAGGAAAGCTGTTGAGCGCTATGAATCTCCATTGGAAAGTAGGTGTGCTGGGCTGACCTTGGCTGGACACCTGTGCTCACCAAGCTGCTCTATCACTCCTGCTTCTCAGCTGGACAGGGGAGAGAAGATAAGGTGGAAGAGACCTTGTAGGTTGAGATAAGGTGGTTCACCAAAGCAAAAGCGAAACATTGTGCACATGCAAAGAGAGAAAAGATTTTGTTTTCTACTTCCCATCAGCAAGCGATGNTGCTGGGCTGACCTTGGCTGGACACCTGTGCTCACCAAGCTGCTCTATCACCCCTGCTTCTCAGCTGGACAGGGGAGAGAAGATAAGGTGGAAGAGACCTTGTAGGTTGAGATAAGGTGGTTCACCAAAGCAAAAGCGAAACATTGTGCACATGCAAAGAGAGAAAAGATTTTGTTTTCTACTTCCCATCAGCAAGCGATGTCTGGCCACTTCCCAGAAAGCAGGGCTCCAACATGTGTAGTGATTGCTCCAGAAGGAAAACAAATGCCCTACCGTCCCCCACCTTTTCTTAAGTTTTATATTTAAGCTGATGTCATATGTTATGGAAAATCCCTTTGCTTAATTTGAGTCAGCTGTCCCAGCTGTGTCCCCTCCCAGGACCTTGCCAGCCTACTGCTTGGGAGTTCTGTTTTGGGGAGACAGCGCTGATGCTGTGCCGGCACTGTCCACCAGTCGCCAAAACAGTGGTGTGTCATCAACACCTTTCCAGCTACCAAGGCACAGCACAGCACTGTGAGGGCTGCTG
>VZRR01001900.1:318614-344595 GCA_013398015.1 Oreocharis arfaki
CCATATTCCCTCTTAGTTTTCCTCTATTAAGTTAGTCCGCTGTCCTTTTGACTGACAGGTGCTTTGTTTTTTGAACATCTTCATAGCCTGCTTTGATATGTCTTTTTTTTTGTTTAGATGTGAATTCCTTTGCTTTCTTTGGGTTTTTTTCTGTTTGTTTGTTTCTTTTTAATGAAACCAGAATTTTCCATAGTACTTTGTTTGTCATCTCCCAAATGCCAGGAATTTTTTTTTGTTTTTTGTCTGCTAGGAATTGTTTTGTCCTAGGTTCTGCTATGCATTTAGATTATTTACCTGGGATTAACTGATGCGCTCCTTTTTGTATCTGGTGAAGTGTTTAACTATCACATGTACTAAACCCTATTTTGGAGCAGAAATACTTGTTATTAATCCTGGGTGCCAGTGAGATGCTCCCATTCTCTACTCCTGTAGAGTAGTAATTTAATCTTTTGTGTATATGGAATGCCTTGGTAGTGTTACTATGTAAGCACCAAATATGCCCATAGGTTTTTTGTATATTTCTGACTGATCTTTCTTGTTTCTCTTAATTAGGAAAGCCTCAAAATGGGAAGAACTGACAAAGAAAAAGCTGATGATCTAGGTAACATTGTAGGCTATTTCTGCTTTAATTTTTCTTGACTATTCTCTAGCCAAAAGCCTGGTCTTAAACAATTGACATGGGCTGAACTACTAGTTGTTTTTCATCTATTAAAGAATTTATGTTGTTATTGCCATTACAAGCTGTAAGCTCTAGGGCTGTACTGTAGTGAGCCCAGAACAGGTATTCAGAGAAAAAGAAAATCCATGTTTTTCTAAAATGCTTACAAGATAAAAAGTTGTGGACAGCTGGGAATCCGTTGTGTAGTGTGTTTTGAATACATCACATTTGCAACAGTACTTACACAACTTAACATTGTGCTCATGTGCAGTGGTTTCACCAGAAAGAAATGAAGCAAAAGATGGTCTGCGTCGCTCCTTCCGGCAGAGGAAAGCTGTTGAGCGCTATGAATCTCCATTGGAAAGTAGGTGTGCTGGGCTGACCTTGGCTGGACACCTGTGCTCACCAAGCTGCTCTATCACTCCTGCTTCTCAGCTGGACAGGGGAGAGAAAATAAGGTGGCAGAGACCTTGTAGGTTGAGATAAGGTGGTTCACCAAAGCAAAAGCGAAACATTGTGCACATGCAAAGAGAGAAAAGATTTTGTTTTCTACTTCCCATCAGCAAGCGATGTCTGGCCACTTCCCAGAAAGCAGGGCTCCAACATGTGTAGTGATTGCTCCAGAAGGAAAACAAATGCCCTACCGTCCCCCACCTTTTCTTAAGTTTTATATTTAAGCTGATGTCATATGTTATGGAAAATCCCTTTGCTTAATTTGAGTCAGCTGTCCCAGCTGTGTCCCCTCCCAGGACCTTGCCAGCCTACTGCTTGGGAGTTCTGTTTTGGGGAGACAGCGCTGATGCTGTGCCGGCACTGTCCACCAGTCGCCAAAACAGTGGTGTGTCATCAACACCTTTCCAGCTACCAAGGCACAGCACAGCACTGTGAGGGCTGCTGTGGGGAAAATGAACTCCATCTCAGCCAGACCCAATACAGTATGTTATACAATACTACGTGTAATACAGTTTCTCTTGAGAGCTTATTTCTTGTGTGGAAGTGGGGGGTTGTTCTTTCTTTTTTTTTTTTTTAAATGAAAATACATGCACACAACTTCTCTTTATATTTCTTACTTCATTCTGCCAGTAAATTTTATTGAATGCACATTATATATATATATTTTTTTTGCCAGTTGGTATCCTTATTGCTGCTTTTTAGTTAAAAAAATTACCTATCTACCCATAAAAGAATAGCAGTTAAAGACACTTAATATAAATTTTACTCTTGTGGTTTTCAGTTTTCCTTAAAAATCAGGTGTGTACTTCTATTGCGCACTGATTAAACCACCCAACCTCCCCCTCCTTGAAACTTTCCCTGAACTTAAGAGATGGGTAATGCCTGTGCCATTTTTTGGCCCTTTGACTATCCTGGTTTCTCTCAAACTTGTTTGTAATAAATTCTAAATTCTTTCCTTTCAACAGATCTAAGAAAGCGTAACCGAAGCTTTTCCCACCACACTTCACGTGTCAAAGAGAGAGATTCAAGCAAAAAACCTAAAAGGCTGGTGTATGGTTTATGATAGTTCTCCTTTCTCAAGAGCACTGCTGAATAATGCTTTCAAGGTTTTTTGCACCGGTGGTAATTAGAGATTAATATAATTGCAGATTACTACTGTGGTAGTCTGAGGGTATAAAGAAAACAAACACTGCAGGGGAGGCCATCCTTTGTACAAGCCATTAGATTTTATTTGAAAATGCCATATTTTTGATCACTAATAAGGTGGTGATGAGGACTGTGGCTGAGACTGTGTAACTGAAATTCATTTTTCTGGAATGGAAGCCATAATCTCCCTCTGAAAATTTTAGACTTGAAGGGTGTACAAATTAAGATTTAAGACTTAACCTTAAAGGGTACAAATTATTAAAACTGAAGACAACTTAAAGAGAGCCTGTATGGAAATTTTAATGGATTTTTTTTTTTCAATCACCCAAGAGAGTTCATGTTTCTTTAAGAAACTATCCTTAAACAAGAAAAATGCCTAACGAAATTCTAAATTAAAGTTGCAATAGTCATATTTGTAAGTGCTAAGAGTTGTTATAATAATTAACTCAGTTTAAAGTTCTTTATTTACTCATGGCCATTAAACATAAAATAGTTGGAATGAATATCTAACTATTTAAGAAGTTTATGCTCATTTATAAGGTCTTTTGGATTCACTTGCTATCATTAGAAAATCAAAAGTCATCTAACGGCATCATAAATGAGAAAGCTGTTTTTTCTTTCTCCTTAATTCAAATTAGGTCTCCTTCGGCCAACTCTCAGAAAGGTAACATAAAGGGAGTTCCAAATGATCACACGAAAACTGAAGCAACTCGGAAAGGCAACTCAAATGAAGTTCACAGGGATCATATGAAAATTGGAGCAAGTCTGGCTGGTGTGGAGGAAATGCAAATAGATGGTTCAGTAAGTATTTTTACTGCATCCATGAGACATTTGCAGTATTCATGAAAGCTTCCAGTAATGAGCCATCTGCAGCTCCCTTGGCTTACAGTTTTCTCTCAAGCAATTTGAAAATCACCCCTAATGTTGTCTTTGTGCTGATATCTAATTTCTGATGGAACCTAATTGAGGTTGCAGCTTTCTTTAACACATGTGTTCTGTTGACTTCATCTTTAGGCACAATTTCATGGTGTGGGTGGTCTATCTGACCACATTTCAGCTTTAAAAGAGATGGTCGTTTTGCCGTTGCTTTATCCTGACGTCTTTGAGATATTGAAATTTAAACCTCCAAGGTAAGCGACACCATTTAAAACTATAAGTTCTTAACTCACTTATTTTCCATGCTTCAAAATTTTCAGCAGTGGTTCTTTTTAGCACTAGTAAAAAGTAATTTTTTAAAAAATGGATAGAATACAGCATATATGTACGTTCAGAGATCTGCTGTGTGGCAAGACTATCCTTTAACAATGTCTTGCCTTTAAAAAGTGGAGTTGGAGATTTTTTTCTTTAGTCCCGCATGCAAGTGGACTTGATTAGTTTGTGAGCAGGAAGGAATTATCTACTGCCAGCTTACTGTAGTTTGTTTTGTGGAAGTCCAGTTCTGCCTTCCACCAACTCTTTTTTTTTTTTCCCAAGTATTTTCAGGTATTAGTTTTACAATTGATAGGACTTGCAACTTGAACTTTGCAGTGTTTTTTGTGCTTGGGCTAAAATAAGAATCTGTCCCCTTCTTACATAGCTAAGTGAGTTCTGTGTTACAAAATGAGATTATTAGAGATTCATTAACTTTACATGTCCTTGGTCAGCAAAACTCAATCATGGTATATTGAAACAGGACTTTAAATTCTTTGCTTCCACTAACTTTAAAAGTATTATAAACATTGAAAAGAAAATCTGTGTTTTGCTTCTTTATTTGTTGAAATGCTTTTTGAAGCAGCAGTGCATTGGCTTTTCTAGTTGATGGAAATATAGAAATGCAGAATACCTTCCCATTCTTAGACTACTTCCTCTTCCTTAATCAACAGCGAAGGGAGACCAAATCCAGTAACTTAAATCTTTTTAAGGGAGAATGAAATGCTTCACTCTCAAATCTTGACTTTTGTGAAAACAAGAATGAATATGTAGTTTATCACTGAAAAATGAACTGGCGATTCCTAAGTTATCCCAGTCTCAGATTCTGCATTGGAATTTTGCTCTTGTTTTGCTCCACTGTACTGTAACCATCTCTGTTGGTTTGTCAGAAGTTTTGAAAATGTCCTTCTCGGATGCTACTATTTTTTCTCAAGATTTTGTACATCTGCATTATTCTCTTGATTCATTTTGTTTGCTGCCTTGCAGAATTGTGTAAGAACACTTTTGATTTTCTCACACTTCAGCTGTTACTGCTATCTTATCAATGAAGTGTTTATCTTAGGAGAGCTGAGTCGTGTGGTGGGGGTGGGGGTTGTAACAAATACTTTTCCATGATATTTTTTCTCATGTGATTTTTTTTAAACATTTCTTTCTTTAAATTATAGAGGCTGTTTATTCTATGGTCCACCGGGGACTGGAAAGACACTGGTTGCTCGTGCACTTGCTAATGAATGTAGCAGAGGTGACAGGAAAGTAACCTTTTTTATGAGAAGTGCTGCCGACTGCATGAGTAAATGGGTAGGAGAATCTGAACGACAACTTCGTTTAGTATTTGAGCAGGTAAGGTTGAAACATGCCGTATGTTCTGTTGGAGATGTAAATAATTTTTTGTGATCGAGAAGAACTCACTCTTTTTCACGTTTTATCATCTCCTTCCCCTGAAATTGGATTATCAGCATCCCCTTTTTCAGTGGAATCTCTTGAGATGTATTGAAAAGATTAGTAAAGCAAACAAGAAAATCACCACCACCGCCACCCTCAAAAAGCTCTCCACCATACACACAACTCAGTCACAAAAAAGGTCTCAAGAAGCAAGAGATGGTTTAGATGAGAGGGAAACAGATGTAGGGTGAAAACATGTTCATTTAAATTGGTAATGGAAGGTGGCTTCCAGAAACTTTGAGTCCTGTCTCTGTTCTCATGGTTGCCAAAAAGCTGTTAAAACTACTGGTATGATTTGCTTCCTGTCACCTAGTCTCAGTGGGTTGTCAGGCTGCTGTTTTTCATAAGGTTAATTAGTAGAGATTTCTGATGCTAGTCTGAAAAATCTAGTTCCTGTGCCTTTCCAACCATAGTGTTTTCATGCATTTTCTCTTTCAAGTAGTGCTGTTTTCCTGATGTCAATGTTCCTGTGTTTTCTTTGTAGGCCTACCAGATGCGACCTTCAATTATTTTCTTTGATGAGATCGATGCTCTTGCTCCTGTACGGTCCAGCAAACAAGACCAGGTTCATAGGTAGGACATGTTTTGTATCTATGTAGAAGGTGCTTGATCTTTGTGAAAAGAAGACCACAGCCTATTTAACTTGATGTGGCACATTCATTTATCCTGAAAACTAGTAATACAGTGCTAGTGAATTTCAGATGGTTTTTACACAATAATTGGAAACAATTTGCAAATCTTGATATCAGCATAAGGTCTGTGTTACCTTATCTGTATTTTGCTATGTCTTAAAATAATTCTTTTGCTGATCAGTATCTTGTCAATAAAAACTTGTCCTTTTTGAAGGATCAGTGGAGAAAGTTACGTGGAACTGAAGAAAATTTACTAAACCAGTGAATGAAAATACTATTTTTCTGTTAGCTCTGTTGTGGGAACACTTCTGGCACTTATGGATGGCTTAGACAGCAGAGGAGAGGTTGTGGTAATAGGAGCCACCAACAGACTTGATTCTATAGACCCTGCTTTACGAAGACCTGGACGCTTTGAACGAGAATTCCGCTTCAACTTGCCAAATAAAGAGGTCAGAACTTCAAATCAACCTTATGTGGCAAAGTCCATCTTTATAACAAACCCCTGTAACAAGGCAGTGTAGTGGAGCAATGCAAGTCTCCATCCGTAGCGTACAGTTTGGACACAAGAGGGATATCTGGAGACACTGTATTTTGCTGTGGAGGGCAAACCTGGTACTGAATATATATAGGAATAAGATGATGTCAAAAAGTAGTTGCTTCTCTCTTGGAGAAAGATATGAAGTACACTGCACAGGTGCAGCACTTTGAGTTCAGTGGCAATAGCTAAGCAATGAAGAAATGTGTTTTCTAGCAACCAAAAATGTTGGGGTGGGGATGGTTGGGAGAGAGGTGGTGTGCAAAACTGTAACCCTGCCTTTGTGTTTTTTCTCTGGCTACCACTGATATTTCTTAGTACTTTTTGGAGCAAAGATAAAAGGCTTATGAGATTGAATGCTAGTAAAAGTGCATGAAAGAGTGCATTTAGCACATTTGTATCCAGTTTTTATCTGCTCTCAGGAACAAGAGACGAGGTGCCATGAAACAGATCTAATACACAGTTCCCTGCTGTCAAAGAATTCTAGAAGTGTGCCATGATTAATCTGTGTACCAGGAGATACTGCACTGAAAGACTTGCTAGGATCAGAGATTAGAATAGGCGATGTTTAACATTTTCTGGATGAGTGGCAGTAGTTTGAGTCCTAGTTTTTGTTCTTTGTGGTAGCAACTGTAGCAATTTTAAATGGAGTTCTAGGACTGTTTTATTTGAATGAACTGGCAGAAAGGCAAATTTGACGAACCCTCACTGTGAAATTTTGCTAAATTTAAGAGAATTTTCTTTGACGCAAAATGTCCATTTGTAGATGAGGCTTTTACTACATTTTGTTCTTCAAAATCATTGGGTCTCACACTTATGAAGCTCACTTTGTATGGAAGATACACATGCTTTTTATTTCACTGCATCCTCCACAAGAGTTTGATGTAAGAATTCAAGAATTATTAAATTTCCTTCTTGAAGAAGCAGCGAGTGTATTAATAACTGACATTAAAAATACTTAGAAGTTTAGCAGACAAGAAAAGTATTTGTACTAGTGTGAGAGTTTTGGGGGTTTTGTGTTGTGGTTGTTTTTTTAAGAGAAAGCTTAAGGCAAACTAAAATGCAACCATTTTGTTTCTAGGCAAGATTAGAAATTTTCAAAATTCACACACGAGACTGGACCCTGAAGCCATCAGACAACTTACTTGAAGACCTGGCTGAGAAATGTGTTGGTGAGTCTGAAAACAGTGTGGGTGCTTTTCACCTGGGCAGCATTCAACCACTCTGCGCCCAGCCTGTAGCACTGCATGGGGCTGTGACTGAAGTGCAGGAGCTGGCACTTGGCATTATTGAACCTCATACCATTGACCCATTGATCCAGCCTGTCCAGATCCCTCTGCAGATCCTTCTTGCTCTCCAGAAGACCAGCACTCCCACCCAATATAGTGTTGTCCATGATCTTACTGAGCGTGTGCTCAATGCCCTCATCCAGATCATCAATAAAGATATTAAAAAGGACTGGACTCAGTACTGAAGCTTGGGGAACACCACTCGTAAACCCTCTGCCAACTGGATGTAGCATCATTCCCCAACACTCTTGGCCTGGCCATCCAGACAGTTTTTAACCTATATAACATATATATATGTTGACATAACATTTGGTTCTTGTTTTGTTTGTCAGGATTCTGTGGTGCTGATATTAAAGCTCTATGTGTTGAAGCTGGGCTCTGTGCTTTGCGCCGCCGCTATCCACAGATACATGAGAGTGACAAGAGACTGAAGATAGATGCCAGATCAATTAAAGTAACAGCAAAGGATTTTGCCATGGCCATGCAGAAGATTGTTCCAGCATCACAGAGGACTGGGGCTTCACCTGGGAGAGCACTACCACCTATTTCAAAGCCACTGTTAGAAAACACCCTGGAAAGAATTTTAAAAGCCTTGCAGAGAGCATTTCCCCATGCAAAGCTTGCACTGAAGAAGAACCAAGGTATTACAATAACATCTTCTCGTTTAAAATCCTGCCAAAGCAAAAACTTCTGATATGTGCAACCAACATACACAAACCTCTCAGCCAAAATGACAGGGAAATTTTATACTTTGCATGTGCACAGTGCAGGATGGGAGCTGTGCATGACTTGCAACATACAGTGGAGAACTATGGGCTCTCTACTGGAGTCCCCTGTTACTGACAGCAGCTCACATCACATTAATCATATCAGAGATGGATCTCAGGTTTCACATATGAGGCATTTCTTTCCAAATTGTAGAATCATAGTTTCTATTGAAAGGGACCTTAAAGGTCATCTAGTTCCCAACCCCCTGCCTTGGACAGGGACACCTTCCACTAGACCAGGTTGATCAGAGCTCCATCCAGCCTGGCTTTGAACACTTCCAAGAATGGAGCATCTACAACTTCTCTGGGCAACCTGTTCCAATGCTTTACCATTCTCACAGTAAAGATTTTTTTTCCTATTATCTAATCTAAACTTACTCTCTTTCAGTCTGAACTCATTTCCCCTTGTCCTGCCACTATATGCTCTTGTAAGACATCCTTCTCCATCTTTCCTGTAGGTTTTCTTCAGGTACTGGAAAGCTAAAATTAGATCACCCTGAAGCCTTCTCTTTCCAGGCTAAACAAACACAATTCCCTCAGCCTTTCCTCATAGGAGAGGTATTCCCTCCCTCTCATCATCTTGGTGACCCTCCCCTGGACTCACTCCAACAGGTCGATGTCCTTCCTGTGCTGGGACCCCAGAGCTGGATGCAGCACTCCAGGTGGGGTCTGAGCAGAGCAGAGGGCCAGAATCCCCTCCCTCGCCCTGCTGCCCACGCTGCTTTGGATGCAGCCCCGGATACAATTGGCTTTCTGGGTTGCCAGAGCACATTGCTGCATCATGTCCAGCCTCTCATCCAGCAGCAACCCCAATGTCTTCCTGGCAGGGCTGCTCTCAATCTGTTCCTCCCCAGCCTGTGTTGGTACTGGGGGTTGCCCTGACTCAGCTGCTGAACCTTTAACTTGGACCTGTTGAACCTCATGAGATTCGCATTGTCCGTCTTCTTGAGCTTGGTCCAGGTCCCTCTGGGTGGCATCCCATCCTTCAGATGTGTCAACTGCACCACTCAGCTTGGTGTCATCAGCAAGTTTACTGAGGCTATGCTTGATTCCTTCATCTATGTCATTAATAAAGATATTAAAAATCACTAGTCCCAGTATGGACCCCTGAGGGACACCACTTGTCACTGATGTCAGCTGAAACTCTGGGCAATTAATCCCTACCCTCTGGATGTGGCCATCCGACCACTTTCTTATCCACGTAACAGTCCACTCATCAAATCTGTCTGTCTCCAATTTAAAGAGAAGGACATTGTGGAGGAGCTTGTCAAAGGCTTTACAGAAGTCCAGATAAATGACATCTGCAACCCTTTCATTGTCTACTGATGTAGCCAACAATTATTACTAATGTAGCCAACAATTATTACTAATGTAGTAAATAAATGCTTAAATGAAGGGAGAAGGGTTTTTCCTGGTATTTAGGAACTACTGAAGTTGTTCCTGATGATCTTTATTCTAAGGAAAAACCTCCTCAGTGTTTGTCAACAGAGACATAATACCTGATGCAAATCATAGGACATAGGACAGCTTTGTATAGACTTGTGCAATCTCTTTAGATGTGTGGTAGGGTAACTCTTCAGATAATGGCATTCAAATGACAAAATGCAAGAGAACTGGTTTCCAGCACTGATTTCAAAGGTGTATTAAAGGAAGAGCGCGATATGAACTATTCTGGAAAGTTAAAAAATTTCTCGTCTTTAAATCCTATTTTAGGGAATGATGGGATTGACAGTGATGATGACTCACCATCAGTCTCTGAAAAGAAGCCTGGCAGCAAAAAGGCAGAATTCCGCACCGTCAGCAGGTACATATTCGCCCTCTTTATGGTTACATTTTTGAGATGGCTGCATCTGTAAAATGTTATGTAAATACGTGAGGGCTGCTAGATGAAGGAGTTAAGGGTGTGTGTGGGGGTGATCAGTATTTGCAAGAATCTGACTGTGAAGATCCAACTGGATTCTAGATCTAATTGTTCTGACTATGCTGCCCTAACTTGTCAAACTGAAAGGCCCAGCCCTGTTTTACTAAGTCAAGCTGGTTCACAGATTATTAAAACATGTTGGTTCAATCCATAGTATTCCTTGAAAGATTCCAGACCCCAAAAAATGATCATTCTGTCCTTTCAGTTTAAAAAACCTTTATGAATTTATGTATCCCTCTTTTGCCCTTCTACCTTCCAAGATGGTTGAACCAGTAGCAAATTATGTACCAGAAACCAACTCAAGAAGTGGTTTGTTAAATCACTGTGAGAAAAATTTAAACAATGTCTGTATTTTCTACCTTTACCCTACTGAGTTTTTGTTATCTTTTGACATTTTAATTGTGAAAGTCACATAGCCCAATAGTTTTAAAAATATATTATAGTCAGATATTTTTCTCCCTTCCTATTTCTGTGCTGCCCAGAAAATATGACTTGCTGAGCTCGGTTAGGTCTCTAGGATCTTTGACTTCAGCAAGTAAAGGTACAATAGTATGGTGGTGGGAAAAGGCACAAACCTCTTCACAAGTGTATTTCATGCGAGTAAAGTAAGATGATTAGGGAATTGATACACAAGTCAAAGATGAAACCCCTAGAATGACTGAATAAAATAAATACAAATCTTATATGTATTTACTGTAGTGCTGTAATTAACACTACCCAGTCATGTTCTTCTTCAAACAACTACATACTACCTCTTCATACAACTAAAGTGTTTAAGTACCCACATTAGTCCTTTTTCCTAGAAACGTAGCTTTGCCTCTTTCTTCCCACTGTCTCCAGGAGCTGTGGCCAAATTTCAGCTAAATTTGACACCTATAGAGATCTCACTTAAAGTCAAGACAAGCTGAAAATGCTTGTGTACGGACAGTGAACAGATCCAGATTGGTTTGTGCTGTGAGAGTTGTTATTTTGCCCTGTATCAAATTACTGACCAGCTGTTTTTGTGTGTGTTTGCCTGGACAGCCCCCCTGTGAGATTTAAGAACTATTACTTAACCCAGCCAAAGAAATAGCAGTCATGCTGGGGCCGGCAGGATTTTTTAGCAGAGGAGTGATACCAGTTTTTGAGAAAATATACTTTGATAAATAGTTTTCTTTATCACAAACCAGCTTATTATTTGGTAGGACATGGAACATATTTACAGAAAAAAAAAATGTATAGGAAAAATATTTAACATCTCAGTGCCTCTTTATCACTCCTTTTTAAACTTGTTTTCTTCTTATTGTTGTAGAAATCCATCTTACCAGCCAACATCTTACAGGCCACGGTTCTTACTAGTTGAAGAGCCAGGATGTGGGCAGGCTTTTGATTTGGCACCTGCAGTATTACATGCCCTGGAAAAGTTTCCAGCTTATACACTAGATCTACCAACCTTGTTTGTTAGCAGCACATCACAGGAAGAAACATGTTCACAGGTATCTTTTTTTTTGTTGACCCCACAGGATTCTTAACTATATATAAAGTAGTGAAATGAGCACAACTCACTCTTAATGGAGTTGGCCTGATTTGATTTTGCTGTTATGCTTACTTCTGTCTGAAAATTTGCTTTTCTTGTTGATCAAATGATACCGAATAAGGACATTCATACATAGCCATGCTCCATTTCTATTTGAAATGAAAGAGAGAGGATGTTGCTAGCAGCTTGGGAAGATGGGAGGTGCTGCTAATAAGCCCCTCTTTGTGGCAAGTAATCCTGATGGTCTTGATGGGATCCCAAAAGTTGTTTTTGTTGCTTCTTAAGTTTCTGTGCTCCCAGTAGTTGGCTCTGCATCAGCCTGATGGCATCATGCACTTTTTATAACCTTCTTTTTTATTGTATTTGTAGGGCAGCCAAAGTTTTTGTGAAAAGAAGGGGATTTTTTGCATATACATATAGAGCTTGTACTGCTGTAGTGAAATGCAATGAAAGCATTACAATTCATGGAATGCTTAAATATGTAAAGTGATGTGTGTCCCTTAAGTAGAAAAAATAAATATAAGCAGATTACTGCAGTTTTTACTTTTTACCTTTAGGCAGGAAATCAATTTAATTACTTGGCATCACTGTATTAAAATACCTTGATCTTCATTAGCAGCATTTTAGAGCTGTACAAATCAGGACAGACACATCATGTGTCTGGACACTCATTTGCCACACAGGAGGAGAAATTCTCTTTTTGTTATGTCATAGTTGTACCTATGGCTCTCAGTATACTCTGTCTACTGCATAGATATACCACACGTTTCCTATCTTGTGACAGGAACTCTGTGCGTATTGGTGCTCTGAAATGGTGCATGGAGAAATTTGCCATGTGAAAGGACTGTTGCCACTTCCCTCATGCAGTAGATTAATGTCCTCTTCTGTGACTGAGATGCCATCTGTAGGCAGTGGCTTCTGGTCTTTCAAAGCACATCATCTGGTCTGATGGATGCTTTGATTATGAGAGGAATGAGAGGCTGTGAGTGATTTAGCTCTTCAGGCAGGCTCAGGACTGGTCATCTCTTATAAAATGTGCTTGAAATTATGATTTGTGACCAGGCTTCTTTTACTGTGTTAGCCCTCATCTTTTCACACAGGCCTTTGTTCAGGCTGTGCTCCAGTCTAACGTGGGTATGGGCCCACACTGAACTGGAAATGGTGCAGTCACAGTTGTGTAGCAATTTCTCCAGGCTAACACATCTTGCTGAAGGGTTAGTCTTGATTTTTCAGGCACATCATCACATCACCTGAGTTTTGAGGCTCTTTAGGAGTTACCTTACCCCTAAGTTTTGAAATCAGATTCAGTTCTGTTTTTGTCTGCATAGCAATGTCTGTACTTGAAGCAAAGTGAAAATTTTACCCTATTGTTAAGGAGTTGTTTATTTATGGGTTTGTCTTGCTGTCTTGACTTTATGCATTCTTATTTCACAAGATATTTAGACTGATGTGTAATTACTTAGCGGTCTGTTCTACATGATGTAGTTTCCTTATCCAAGTTTTCATTTTATCAGTTGATACGAGAAGCTCAAAGAACAGCACCAAGTATCATTTATGTCCCACAAATCCCTTCGTGGTGGGAGGCCATTGGACCTACACTGAAAGCCGGCTTTACAGGACTACTGAATAACATTCCATACTTTGCTCCAGTTTTGCTCCTTGCAACATCTGATGTGCCACATGAAGATCTCCCAGAAGAGGTATTTCTGTCAATACTTTTCTTTCTTTGTTACTCAGTTTCTTGTTAATTTACAAATCCTTGAAACACTGGAGTACTGTGCCGCTCCTTAAGCAGATTCATGCTGTTATTACTCAGAACCCTGCCTCTTAAAATTTCCTTAGACAAAACAATGCTGAAAGCATTTGTCTAAAGTGTTTTCTGAGTAAAGAGATTGACTTTGACCCAACTTTTTCTCCTTTCTCATACACTCATGCTTACTAGATAGACAAATATATACACTTCATACAACCAGCTCAGTGGCTTCAAGATGATTAGGTGTGTACTTAGTGAAGAATATATAGTGCTTGAAAGGTAGCTGGGAAAAAGATTGTTTTTCTGAAAACATTTTTACTGAAAAAGTACTGTGGTCACACTGTTAGTGATAGGATGTAATTTCTAATTTAAATTATTTCACAAAAAAATTAATTTATTTCTTCATCTAGGTGGAAACTTGACAAATTAAAAAGCTAAGGACCATCTTCTGTTTAAGCAACTTGGAAATAAATTTTTAGTTGTATTTCTTAACAAAATTAATTAAGAACACATGCTGAGCTTTCTAGAATCTGAGAGTGTTCATTACAGGAAGGTGTTTAAAATAGTAATATGCTGCTCTGATTATTTTGTCTAAGTAACAGAAGTTTTTATAAAATTAATAAGTGCCTTCTAAAATTAAAAAAAACCCAACGCACATTACCAAAAAGTTGGCAATTGTCTGCTGAGCCCTGCCTCTTCCCTCTGTAGCTGTCATAAATATTCAACCTAAAGGACATCAAGCCAGATAAATGCAAAATAAGCAGCATTTGGGGTAGTGAATGTCATCCCTTTCTCATTGGTTTATCATACTTTTTTCATGGATCTTAAAATCTAGAAGGTTCATTAGAGAAGGTATTTTACTTTGCTGTGCTATGAAAATCTACACTTTTAAGGCCAAGAAGTTAACTTTTAATAGGTTGTCTTATCTACATGAATATTCAGTGTAATTTAGAAATGCACTCATCTGTTTGGAATATAAAATTAAAAAATAATTTGTGGCCTTATATCTGAAATCTCTTTTCTTCTCATGGTCTAGATAAAAGCATTGTTTAATACTAATCGAGAAGAAGTTTTCAATATCCCGAGGCCTACCTGTGCTGAAAGAAAAGGGTTTTTTGAGGACTTGATTATGAAGCAATCTGCTGAACCTCCTGCATCAAAAAACAATGCAGGTGAGGATATTCTACATATAAAACTTTGTTACTGTAAGTTAACAGATAATACAGTATTTGCTTTGGTGATAATTTCCTGTCAATCATTTTTCATGGGCTTGCATCTGGGTACCATGAATTGACTAAGATTTTTCCCTGTTACTGCAGAAGGGTACCCTAGTTCAAGTACAAGATACTTCACGGATACTCTATTCCACATCAGGAGAAATCCTGACTTAAATTTGTGTCACTCCAGGTTCTCAGGTACACCTTCCTGCAAGATGTTCTCAGGTGGATGGGCAACCACAAGTATGGGACAAGAAAGCAATCAAAATTCAAAAACGAGGAGTGTATGTGGATTACTCTGAGCTCAGAGTAAGTCTAACTTCAATTTTGTTAATGCTGAAGTAGGACATTTTCTTTATGATTGTAAATTAAGTCGATTGTTAACCAATGCCACTTCAAACAATTTATGAGAGGGATACATAGCTTGTGAAATAATTCAGCCTGTAAGGGATTATGACTCTTGTTTCCACAGCTGGTGTAAACTGCTGCTCTTGCTATATTTTAGAAGATATGGTTCTCTTCCTAATTTTTAATGTAAAAGGGCTTGTTAAATTTTAAAATAGCCCACAGACAACCTGCTAGTACTGTTAGTTATTAGTGCAGTTTTTATGATGGGTTGGGGTAGGGTTGTTTTGTATTTCTGTTTGCATGTTTTCATTTATTAGGAACCAGAAAAGGACCTTGATTTTCAGCAGTTATGGCTTTAAACCTGAAGTTAGCAGGTTGACCTAAAGCTCATCCTGCATAAAATACTAATACCTGCTTTTCCAAAATTCTTTCAAAATCCAGTGTTAGAATTTTGCATCCATACAGTTACAGTGTTATAAAGTTTTTCCAGTCGTCTATAGAAGAGAAGTTGTTATCCTAGGCTATAGCTGGGGAAAGGGTCAAAAATGGGCCTAGCTGCAGGGAGTAAAAGAGGTTCTTTTGCATGAACTGGAGAGGGTATAAAAGAAGGACCTGACTTTCAGGGAATATTGCTTGTATGAAGATTCAGGAAATTTCTAGTTGAAGTCCTGGAGTTTGGTCAAGGCAGAAGAGGCTGCTGTTTACCTGCCCGAGAAAGGGAGTATTATTTGTATATTTCCTCTATATGGGGAGAATATGACCAGAGTGGAATCCCCTTTGGTGAAGGGGCTTGTCCAATTTCTATCACATTTTTCAGCTATGACATAATTTGTATAAGTGAAACTAGCTTTCTAAGGCTGGTGGCCTAAGGAAGCAAATTTCAGGGGGTTTTGTTGTTCATGTCTCCTTCTGTATGGAGAGAAGCCGTATAGGTTTTTCTAGAGTCAGGGTGCTAATAGCATGTGCTCCGAATTTATTGCCTACTGGAGAAATGGTATGGTAGAGTCCTTATAGGTGTTTCAGCTTATATATATTTTTCAGCAGTGAGGAGAAAGCTACAGTCATGAAACATGTATTTTTAGAAAACTTGTTTCCTTAACATGAGTGTCACTAGAACTTGACGCTTGTGCCAGAGAACCTCTTTGGAACTTTCCTGAAGTCAATAAGCTGGGTGAACCTGCAAAAACTTCTCCTTGGTTTTCTGTGGGATGGGATTTTTTATTATTTGTTTGGGTTTGTTAAGTTTGTTTGACTGGTGGTCGTTTTCGTCTGTTTATTTGCTTGGTAATAGGCATAGAACTTGATGAACAAATAGAAAAGCATGCAGTCACCTATGTGGCAGCAGTTAGAAGTAGTTTCACAGGGGATGTTGGCCATGCATCTCTGTCATGTTCTACGTGCCGTGTTTGTACCAGCTGGAAGCACGCTGTGTGGGTTTTGTGCCTCTTACATGCACGTTGGACAGAAGGAAGTTCAGGAGCATACTCGAATCTTATACTGATCTGAGCGAGGCTGAGTTAATGGCAAGCAGCTGTGAGGCAGTAGTATTTTCATTGGGTGTATCTGCTTCCTTAAGCTGCATCTTCGTGACCTCACACAACACAGTTACTGAACAGCCCCAGCTGTGGTGCCACTAGCTTGTTAGTGTTGTATTCCGCAGATTATCACATTCACATCTCCACGACAGAAGGGACTGTGTGAGACATTGGTAATTTGCTACAGGCGGTCCCTCTGCTGGTTCATCCACTCTTGAGTTGAAAGGTAGGAGCTAAATGGTGCTTGGCACAGTACACATCCAGCTAATGGGTAGAAGTGAGCACCTAAGGGGCCTCTGTTTCCAGCTGGGACTGCTGTATCTGGAAGATCTGTAGCCTGGCTTCCAAAGACACATTTTCCAGGGCCCTGTACTGCACTTCTAATGAAATACAACCATGGCTTTGAGGTGGCAGCTAGTCTATAACAAAGTGGATTGTGTCATTCCCTGCTGTTCTGGAGGCAGTTGATTGGCAATTATGATCGTTGATGTCATAGATTGATGAGTAAGAAAATATTGCCTGAACTTTAATCCTTCCTTTTCCCTGAAGTGTGAAAAATTAACTTGTTTTCTCCAGTTAAATCTTGTGAGATATTTAATTAGCTCTCCAAAGTGACGCTTTTATTTAACAATATAAGAAAGTAGGGCATACCTTGTCTTATTCTGAATTGTACTTTCCATTTTTTTTTTCTTCAGAGAGTGTTGGATGCTGTTGTCAGGTCAACTGAGAACGTCAGTATATCCAGCATGGCAAAACTATATTCTGTTCTTAGCATGTGCATTTACCAACATCGGGAAAATCCCGACAAAACCGAATTAGTGGAGGTAAATTTTTTTGTCTCATAGAACTTTCTGTCACATGGTATTAAGTGTGTGTGTATGTAATGCAGATGTATGTGTTCACTGTGAATATATCACCATTATTTATCACTCTTTACTGCTTAGTTGCCTGTGTTACAAGACTTTCATTTCAGGCTGTACAACATCTACCCATATTGCAAACCCATTGTTGTATTTGGCATAATTATTGGCAGTTTCAGCAGAAAAAGGCAATGGGTCCACCTACATAGGCCTCTCAAAGAGCCTCTCAAACCAGTTAATCTGTCTGTCACTAGTCCTTTTCCAGAACTTTTTCAGGGTGGGGGCTGCGAAAGGAGAGCTCTTTTCTCAGTGTGCCAGTTCCTCTTTCTCCCCTTGAAGGCAGGCACACGTGGTAACACTTGTTTAACACTCATTCCATTCTTTAAAAGAGATTAAATATGAAACATTACAAGAATTTCAGGCTTTGCTGTAGGCTCACCAGACTTTCTTTTTAATTTGACATGGCTCAAGCATCTTTATTATGACATGTGGGGAACTTTCTGCCTATGATGGTTTGGTGCTAGTGAGTCCAAATCTCTAATCTCCTCCTCTAAGAGAGGATTTCTGAGTTGTTAGAACTCAGCAGAAATCTTCCACAGGCACCCATGGTCCCAGGAAGGCATTCTCAGTATTGAGTTGTTTTAGATAGATTGGATATTCAGTCTTCAGATTCAAGATCTTTGAATCCATTTATCTTTCAGATGCTTATGCATGAAATTGTATAAAATTCTTTATGCTTCTCAGTCTGCCTTAAAAAAAAAACCAAGAAGCCTCTTCTCTTTAGCCAAGGAGGCCATTCCTGAAAAATGCACCATTCTCTCATCTAACAAAATAATGTGTTTTATCATGAGGCGGGTTTTGTTTATGTTATACCAGGGCTTGTGATATAACAAGTGATGTAAGTCTTGTGACTGGACTTGATTTCTTTGTTCTTTTTCTATGTCTACTTTTAGCTTTAGTTCCAGCTTTCAGTTGTGGCTCTTCAGTAACTGTCTTCTTTTTTATTGTTGAAAGCACCTTGATAGAGACCCATTGTCCCTTGAGATAGATCCCTGCAGTTTCTCTAGCCTGCTCTCTGTTTTGGATGCCTAAGGATGTGTTTGAAGCTAGTGGGGCTAGAAGGACATTGTGATGGTGGTAGCACATGTATTGGCTGAATGTTACTAATAATTGGATGTATGTACAGATTCTTGATTCTTTTGATGGAGAAGTTATCAGGGTTCTCAGGCTTGTATTCACACTGACTCCTAATTTGTCTTATTTTTCTTTTCTTACTAGGATATGAAGAAAGAAATTGCAGCCCTCAGTTGGCTGTGATACTTGACTTCAGTATACTTGGCATACTCTAATGTTTGTGTATGGCTCCCAAATAGATAAGTTATATTTAAAATGTCTCACTAATTGTAGCACCTATAGGAAAAAAATAGAAGAAAGAAGCTAAATGCATAACTGAAACCATGCATAACAGAGTGCTGAACCAGTGACACTTGGTGAAATGATTAATATAATGCCAGATTATGAGGAACAAAACAAGGTAAACTTATTAAACTAGGTAATTCCGGTAGTAGATGATGCCTACTGGATCAAGAAAGGATATGTCCAAAGAACGGAAGGCATCAGCTGAAGAAAAGTGGGCACCAGCTTGAAAGAAGATTGAGCATGTTGGCTAATTAGCATATGAAGTGGAAGAAGCATTCAACCAATAGAAGATTGAATATTAATTAATTGGAAGACTATGTAATTGGGAGCCAATCAACATTAGTGTCTTTGCAAAGTTTTGATAGTCAGTATGCTGTCTTTGTGGATTTACTGCCTACCACCCTTTTCTGCACAGAACTGCAAATAAATCAAATACCTACTTTGTGTGGATCAGCCTTTTGCACACTGGGTGAAAGAACCTGTTTCAGGACAACAGTGGGGTTTTTTTCAAGAAAACAGCATGGAATTCTTCTAAAGCATATTGATCCTGATTCCTGATGTTGTCTCAAATCTTCCAAACATTTTTTATCACTGGAAGACACTGGAACTGCTTATTTGTTCCTTCAAGTTTATTTCTAGTGAGGAGAAGCAAGCTGAGAGGCCAGGAGTGGGACATAGGGCGCTATTCTCGCTTGTGACTGGCTGCCCTATCGTCTCACGGGGATGGGTGGGGGTGCACCCGAGCACCCCGTGTCCCGGGATGCAGGAGCGAGCAGGGTGGGTGTCATAGGCGACCGCCGGCCGCACCACTGCTGGCGACCTCCAGGGCTCCAGCTCCGAGTTCATCTCCTTGGATCCCCTTGGATCCCCCTCCCGCAGTAGCAGACGCATCTGGACGTCCAGATGCGCCCCGGCCGCCCCAAGAGCCGCGGGATGCAGGGGGCCAGGAGAGCCGGCGAGGTCGTGAGTACCGGGACGGGGGGCGGGAGGCGCTGACCGGGAGCCCGGGAGGCGGCAGGGAACCGGCAGCAGCGGGTGCCGGTGCCGGCCGGAGCCTTCGGGACTTTTTGAGGGAGCTGGGAATCCTGACTCCCCGCGGGAAAGCACCGGAGACCGCTGTCCCATGGAGCGAAAACAGAGGGGATAAACGAAGTTTCGGGTAAGCGCGTGCGGCTGCCGTCGGGAGCGCTGCCGCGTGTGAAGAAGCAGCCGGGGGTGTAGCCGGGGGTGTAGCCGGGAGTCGCCGAGCGCGGCCGGCCGGATCCCCTCCAGTGCCGTCCCCCTTTTCTGGCAGCCCCGCTAAGGAACGAGGCTGAGAGCCAGTCCCTGGGACGTCTGCGCCTCCTGGGAATATAACCTTTCTGCATCGCCTCATGGTTTGCTTGTTTATTTGTCCTTCCCCTTTCCCGTTTATTTTGAGTCAGTTTCTTATCTGAAAAGTTATCTTATGAAGATTAACTGACACTGCTTTGCTTTTATTTTAATAATGGCCACACAGAGAGCGTCCACATTTTGATGACAAAAAGGCATCAGAACCAGCACTCAACACAAAATATACATAACCTTTGAGTGCATTTTAACTGGCCTGAAGTGCCTGTGAAATACTCTTTAACCAAGTGTTTATATGTTCCACTTCAGATGCTTTAAAAACAAAACTCTGTTTAGAATTTGAGACTCTTTTGTGCTTAATCAAAACTCATAATCTAAACTGGTGAAAATGTTGCTTAAACTTTTTATAGTCTTGGCCTACCGTAGTAAAAAAGAGACAACTTATATGCCTGTAACAGATGTTAAGTAGCCCATGCTTTCTGCATCTCAGTGTCACTGCTTCAATAACTGAATCATTTAACTTGCAATAGTTCAGTGTTTTCAACATAGCCTTCAAAAGCTAAAACTCTACTCTGATCTTTCCAAGTCAGGCTCTTCTTTCCAGACTGTCTTGCATTTCAATGGGAAACACAGACCAAATCCAACTCAGAAGATGTTGCCATGCTTGGTGTTGCTTAGCTGCTGCAGCTTTCCCTGGGAGCGCAGCGGGGGCTTCTTGGGACAAGGCAGGGATTCTCTGCCCTCCTGCAGTCCATCTCGGACGCCCCGCACCGCTGCTCCGGCTGCCAGCCTGCAACTTCAGTGATGGCAAAGGAGGTGAGAAGGCTCTCCTCATGGCACTGCAAAGGTCTTTATTCCATGCTGCCTCCCCAAAGCCTGGGGCCAGCACACGGGCTGGCCCCCAAAGGCAGAGGAGAGGAGCTGTTGGCAGGCTGCTCCCAGGGGCAGAGAGAGGGAGGGAGAGAGAGTCACATGGCCTGGAGCCTCAGTTTACCCGGGTACCAGGGGGGCGGGGAGAGCACATGGGCAAATGGTTTCAGGGCACAGGGGTGGTACATGGGCGGAGTTGGGATACAGGAACCAATAGGGAGAACTCAAGGAGTGGCCAGGACTAGGGGCAGGAGGACGAGGGAGACCCCATGGAGAGGGCAGGAAGGGATCAGTAAGAGGGGGTGCAGTGCCAGAAGTAGAGGTCTGCCCTGCCTTGGAGTGAGGCATGTCAAGGACTCTGTTTTCCTCTCATGGAACTCTTTCAGGAGTTTCAGTTGCATGGATTAGGCTTTTTTGGTTTTGTTTTTTTTATCCATCATTTTCAAGTCTACTGAACTAGGAAGGAGGAAATCCTCAGGGTGGTGGGTCAGTGTTTTTGGGTTAGTTTTTTGGTTTTGTTTTTTTTTTTTCCCTTGCAAAGGATTATGGAATCTGCTTTAAAATTGCTGCTTTGCTTTTGCAGTCCAAGCCATGAGCAGGCAGTGGCAGTTTCTTCTGGTGAATGCCATGGGAGACAGTATCAAAGACTTGACTAATGTCCAAGTAGAAAACATCCACAGCCTTTTTCTCATCCACCAAGCACTCTGTCTTGTAGAAGGAGATCAAGTTGATCAAGCAGGACCTGCCTTTCATAAACACATGCTGGCTGAGCCTGATCCCGTGGTTATCTTGTGTGTTCCATGTGATCTCAAAATGATCTGGACCATGACCGTCCATGGCACCAAGGTCAGGCTGACAGGTCTGTAGCTTTTGGGACACTCCTTGCAACCCTTCTTGTTACATTTCTCAACTTCCAGTCAACTGGGACCTCTGCAGTTAACCAGGACTGCTGATAAATGATTGAAAGTGGCTTGGCAAGTTCTTCTGCCTGCTCTCTCAGTACCCTTAGGTGGATCCCATTGGAGCCCATAGAGTTATGGGTGTTTTAAGTGGTGTAGCAGATCACTAACCATTTCCTCCTAGATTATATGGGCTTCGTTCTGCTTCCAGTCCCTGTCTTCCAGGTCAGAGAGTGAGTACCCTGAGGACCGCTGTCTCTCTGTTTCCCTTCGCATCAAGTAAAGGATGGAGATTCTCCATAGCTCTCCATTTGTTGCTGATATATTTGTAAAAACATTTTTTGTTGCCTTTTACAGCCCTAGCGAGATTAAGTTGTACTTGAGCTTTGGCCTTTTCATTTTCACCCTACATAACCTCCTGACATCTTTGCAGTCCTCATATACTTCACACTTCTGTCATCTTCTCCATCACTGACTCGTGTTACCTCTTTGTAGCATTACCATGGAGAAGTAGAAGAATCTAGTCTGGTTTCTGCCACTTTCAGCATGAGATTTAGTTTGGTGTACTTGTTATGAAACTTTGGATTATAAATCAAGCAAGCCCTGTCCCATGGCCATCAGAGCTTTCCTCACATAGTAAATGTGAAAAGTATCATCCTCCTTGCAGAAACATCAGTATGAGCAGGATCAACAGCCATGAAAAAGTCTATATTCAGTTCCCTTTGGGTTTCTGTGGGTAAAAGCCATCCTTCTGAAAGAAATCTTTTAATGCCCCTCAGAATGCTGTTATAAATGGAAGAGCGATAGGAGAAAAACTCTCCTAACTAGACATTACTCCCAGGACAAGGTGTTTTTCTGCAGCAGTAAGAGTCTAGAAGTTTGGCAGAAGACAAACACCCTTGTGTTCCAGCTGGTCCTCAGAGAGGCTGGGTACAGCTGGACTTAAATTCTGATTAGAGTCAATATACATGGTTCACATAAATATGTTCTTGCTTCTTGTCCTAGGAATTTTCCTCTGATAACATTGAATTTTTCAGTGAACAATAAGATCGATGAGGAATACATGGCATCCGTTTTAGACTCTACCTTTGACAAAAGCATGGAAATACTAAGGGAAATATCAGTTGATATTTTATGAGGTATTCTATTTCTAGGTGTTCAATCCCTGTTCAATTTATGCAATGAAAAGAGAAAGCATGGACAATAAGTCATGTCATGGTAAATCTACAGCTAAAAGTCCACAGGGGAATATGAGTATGTTAATGTCAGTACCAGTATCTTAGAACCAGAATCAGTCTTCTTAGTAAAAGACTGCTTGCATAAACCCCATGTACTTCTGCACAGCTCCTTTGATGTATCACTTCCTCTTTGGTTACCGCAATAGTAGTTGCCCTATGGAGCATCAAGATTATGGTTAGGAAACTTCTGTTCTTTGAGAACTGTGTGTATATGGTACACAGCAGACTCAGTCTGAGTCCTCCTTGGGGTCCACAGGCTTTTCTTTGCATGATGTAGGGCACCAGCTTATAAACCTGGTGAACTTCCCCAGTCTTGAGGAAGTGTAAAATGCAATGCAATATAAGATTTGTGTACAATACTTCTAATTCAGCAATTCCTTTCTCCTTTCCTCTGTCCTCTTTCTTAATGTAGCCAGTTGGCAAAACCAAAATTGGGTCCAAAAAAAGGAAGACTATAAAGAAGGTAAGTAGTAGTAACCCCTTAGGTGTCCTTTCTAGTCTGGTTTCTGAGAAAGATTGCATTTGTTCACTTTGTCTATTTAACTTGGCCCCAAAAACTTCTGAGGTCATCAGTCAAATTCAGCTGAAGTTGTGAGAATAGATACTACAAACACAATAAAATTCCTTTGAGTTTTATGAAAAGAGGTGGGTGCAAATAGGAGAGGATGCTATTGTTTCCTTTAATGCTGGAGAAAAATGTCGTGTGAATTCCTGCCTGCTCTTAGGCACTAGAGAATCTGTTCTTTAGCTCAGGTTTCTTTGTGACATGGATTTTTTGGAGTCTGCAGCACCAAGATTAATTGTAAATCATTCTTAGAGTAGGAGGGAATAATGCAGTATTGTAACACATGTGAAGAGTAATTTGGTCATGAGATGCACAAACCCACTGATGCGGGGAAGCTGGACATACTACCTTGGAATCAAATTTCTGTGTTGAGTACACAAGCAGGCTTGGTGCCATGAGGCTGCTTGCTGGAAGCTGGGAAAATCCAGTAGCTCCAGGCAGCATCCTGCCGATCATGGGCTGAATGTGGAAAAGGGCCTGAAATGCCCTTTGTGTGTAATAACTCAAGTTCTACTTGTGACATATAAATTGTTATTTACTGAGCTCAAAATTAGTTTTATAGTTGGGATGATGAGATCAAAGCCTAGCTGTGCATTAACTAACAAGGTGATGTATCTATTACTTTGTTGTTTCCACTTTTCCAGAGAGAAGAAACTGGAATAAATTTGACCCTGAATGCAACAGAAGTTGAATGTTGTCATCAGATTGGCTTTCCAGTCTATCAAAAAGTTGCTGGACAAGTCAGGCTTTTAAATAGGTAGTTTAAGCTTAAGTACTTTAAGCTGGATGCTGTGGTCTTGAAAATGGACTTTCAATTCAGTATTTAAAGAAAAAAATCCATCCACTGTAGATATTTTTACATTTTGCTAGAGCAACAGTCAAATAAGGGAGTAACATAATTTCTGTCTCAAAGTGTTTGTATAGCATTGCATTTTAGTCACCAGAACACTGAAGACCAGAGGTAACACAAAAGCTACACAAAAAATATATTCAGAAAACAGGAGAATGACTCATTTCTCCCATTTTTCCTAAGTCCCTTTTTGCAACAAGTAAGTTGCAGTCTTTGACATACTTTCCAACAGAAATTTCTGTCAAAGTAATTTCTGTTAGTGTTTAGACTTTTCTGTTATGCAGCACACTTTGAGAGCTACATTTTTTTTCCCCTCAAAATTCTCTTATAAATTCACTGCGTAGTCTTGAGCTTATTCTAAGAAAAAAAAAAAAGATTATGGCATTGTTTTGAATTTACTTTCAGAAGCTGCTGAGGAAGAAACACATCTGCCAAAATGTGACTTTTATCATTTCAGTCTTTCCTCACCTGCAGTTTATCCTTGTTGCAGTCAGTGGTTGGTTCATATTTCATTGTTAGGGTCTCGATTATTGCATGTGCCTTGCAGCAGCTGGTATCAGGTTCATAACCTCAACTGGGACCTTGCTGAAGTGCACCCAGCCATTGATCATATCACAGTATTTCTTCTAAAAATACTGATCATGTAATTAAAATGTGAGAGTGAGTTTTTAGACAGATACCTCAGATCATGTGGAGATGTCAGAAAAAGTTTTAAATTACCTGCTACCATGAGTTCTGCATGGTCAATGGTACCATTTAGCCACCTTCCACTGAAAACCACACAAACCAGCACTTCAGGTAGGAGGTGTCAGCAGCAACCCTCGAAGGCAAGGGTATGTCTCAGGTCACAGTTCTTTTTGTGTCTGGTCTAGTGGAAGCATCTCACTTCACCCATGGTTAACAAAACAGTCTGAATAAACACTGAAAGTCTTTCATCAGAAAAGTCCTTGAACAACTAGGTGAGGGTAGAAAAGAAAGTCACTTTTAAGCTGTATGGAGAGCAGAGAAGCCTCCCTTCCTCTCTGGTATCTCTCTTCACTAGTAGGAAAGCCCACCGACTTATGTATCAGTCTTGCAGCATTTATCTGTGCTTTAGTCTAAGTGCTCTAGACAGTAATCTAGAAAAACATATACATATATATATATGTATATATATATATCTCCTTAAAGCAAATGAATTTACTTAATACAGGGGTAAAGGACAGAGTTGCTTCTCCAACCTCTCCATACCTTTCCAGCTACTTCAGCGGAAGTCTGGGTGGGTACTGGTACTTGCATCTTCCTTGTCGGGGACTTTGTATGAGGGCCAGGCAGCATTCATCTGCACCAAGATGGTAGTGGAGCCCTCTGAGAGGGGTTTTCCTGGGACCAGTGAAAGGGTCAGGAACCAGCAGCCCCGGGTAAATCACTGCAGTCGCAGTGGCTGATCGCATCCACTGTGCATTTGTTATAAGAAATGAAATTTTCCTCTTTGTGCTATATCAGCTGAGGTGCTCTAACAGGCTGTGATGCGGGGTGCTGTGGGGTGGCTGAAATCGCCGCGTTAACCC